>VZRE01016402.1:219039-243206 GCA_013396775.1 Cephalopterus ornatus
TACCCTCCACGCCAGGCAGTGGGGGTGGGGGTGGAGGGACACCAGGGAGTGGAGGGGCTGGAGGTGTATTCATCATCAGAGATGTGGGGTTCATGGCTGCTGTGCCAGAGGGTGGGGGTGGAGGTGGTGGGGGTGGAGGTGCCGGGGTGGAACCAGTGTTGTGTGGAGGGTTAGATGTCTCTGGCGAGGCAGAGCAGCCTGTGAACTGGCAGGATGAGATCTTTTCATTGGCAAGTGGCCCTGAGGATGTTGTCGGTGCCTTGGAGGGGGTTGATGATCCCACTGGACTCCGAGCTGCACGTGCACATGGTTCTGGCTCACCCTGGGCACCTCCAACTGCACTCCCAGACAGCCGGTTCTCAGCTCGCTTTTGCTTGTTTGGATATTTCTTGGTAGACAGCAGCCTCTCCATGACTTCTTCAACTGTGTTCCCTTGAACTAGAGAAAGGAGTCAGGCTCAGAGAAGGGGATGGGGCCCCAAGGCTGGTTTGTGCTATTCAATCCTCACCAAGCAACAAATCTGGAGTCACAGAGCCTGCTCTGTGGTGTCACTTCACACAACTACACTTTTGGCTTCCAGGCAATTTCCTTCCCATGCTCCCAGCCCACAAACACTGTTTTGAAAAAGCCTGCCAACAAGACAAGCCAGTGCCAGTGGCATCATGCCAATGAGGACAGATTCCCAATGACTCCCATGACCCAAAGCTCAGTGATTAACCATGAAAGGAAGACTGTGAATCCCAAGCCCGCTCCTAAACGTGGCCATCCCACATGGATGGAGCTTCACATCAAGACTTGACCCTATACAGGAGGTGTAGCTTTGTCCCAGTTTCTGTTCAGCTCACGCCAAGTTCCACAAATTATTTCCAGATTATTTGGGAAAGACTTGTGGGCTGTGGGTGGAACAAGGTAAAACAAGAGGAGTGTGCAAGGCTGGATGGATATGTCATTCTTACTGTCATTTGCAAGCAAAAGGGCTCTGTTCACTACAGCATCCAAGGATTCCCACAGCAGGAGGCTGGACTGATGAGATGGTTCCAAGTGCAGCAGGCTCTGAAGGATGGACAGCAGCTGGATGGAGACCGGAGAGCGGCTCACCTGGAAGACAGGGCAGCTTTCCATCACAGCAAGGCTGGTGCTAAGCAAAGTGGGTTAACTTTGCTGTTGTGTGACTTTGCACCCCATGGGAGGGCCTACTTACTTTATTGAAGAGAGATGAAAAGACCTCATGATGATCATTCATGTTTATGCCATCACACATCTTTAATAATTCCTCATCATCTTCTACCTTGAACTCCTCAAATGTATCACACTGGATAAACAGATCCTCCTCTTCGATGTCTCTGCAATATTACAGCACTCATTTTCACTGGAGAGCCCGTCACTAATTTTCAGATGGTTTTTATCTCTTCACCTCTCAGACTCAGCCAGTCAGCATTCGAAGTACCCAACTGTGCCTTATTTAAAAAGGATCAGATGCCATCAGTGCATCCTTTCTTGAACTGAACTCTTCCTACAGTCAACATATACAAACGAATGGGACTTTTCATGGCATAACCTGGCCCAGTGTATCCTTGCTATGGAATTCTCCTTGGAGCTGTAACAATAGAGTGGCATTCCCACCTTTTTGAAACTGGGCCACCTTCTTTCTTTTTTTAAGGTCAAGACAAATTGAAAATATTCCAGTGATGTTTCTGTTTGAAAAATTTCCTTCTCTGTTACACAAAATTGTATTAAAAACCCCCCAGATACTCTAAAACTAACTTTTTCAACACTCACGAAATCACTCGGTGTAAGAACTCTACCCTGGCTGTACTACCGAGAGATCATCTCTTCCCTAATTTTTATGGTGTTGGATGGAGCAATTCCAGTTGGATAACTGGATAAATGGATAACTGCAACTCCCATAAAATGCATTCTAGAATTTATCACAGATGTTTCTGACAGGACATAATTTTAAATTATGCCAAGACACCCACTAGTAAATTGTTTTAGCTGGGTGCTTCTGGGACCAACAGCAGCAGTGAAGTGATTTTGAATACAGTGAGCTGCTCAGTGAGCCCACAGCATTGCTCCAGGCTCAGTCTGAAACACAGCCTCAACGAGGACGTCGCTACTCCATCTGTGCCAGAGCCCTGTCCATGCCATCTGTGTCAACAGCTGTCCCTGTGACACTGTGGTTGGCAAGAGCACCTTAACACTGGCTGAATGCCTTTGATCCCCCTGTAAGGTGTGCACACAAGAGTGGTCCACTCCACCCAGGTGCACTGCACTTCACACGACTGAAGGTTTATAAGTATTAAGTTTTCACAGCTACCTCACCGTGAATCTCACTTATAAAATAAATGTAACCAATGATCCTTACCTTAGCTTGTCTAAAACATCCAACAGCTGGAGCCCTGGAAGGAAAAAAAAAAAAAAAAGATATATTTGCATTATGACCCACTTAGTACTGATTTATTATGATCTTTATATAATGTTATGCTTATAAATACATTTTGCAGAGAGAAAAAAGTGAAAATATCTTCGTATGGATCTGTCAAAGTGGGTAGGGTCATCTGGTTAATGATGAGACACCTCAATACACATCTGCAGCAATTGTGTGAACCACAATCCCCATGGAGTTACACAGGCACTTCTGGGACGTGAGTGACCACAGTCCAAATTAGATATCTGAAATCAGCCATGGTCCAATGTCCCTTGCTCTCCAGAGCAAGAAATGGAGCCCAGGCTCATCAGCTCACATGCTCCCATTACGTGAGGTGAATCCCAACCATGGTACCTGGGATCCCAGGATTCAAACAGTGGGAAAGAATTTCTGAGCCAGGGGTCAGCTTCTGTGGCCCAACTGAGGAGACTGTTACAAGGAGTTGCAACATACGGAAATGTGGCCACATAAGGTGGTTGGTTATAGACATGTTCTGAAGAAGCTCAAGTGATACAGTGTTGCTGGGATTCCAGAAAAGATCAAAGCTATGAGAAAGCGGCAAAGTTGAAAAAATCTGGTGACAGAAAGGTTGTTGAGAACAGAGGTCAAAAGAAAGAGGAAAATTGGTATTTGCAGTTTTGCTCTCCGGCCCTGTCCGGGTACCTTGTGGATATATCTGAAATAAAAACTGCTTGACAACTGACTTTCTCCAGAGAAATTTAGGTGCAACAAACATCCTTACCTATGAATTCGTTTCTGATTTGTGTCCTTGTTCTTAGCTCTTCTTTCCCCAGTATGATGGCATTGATAGCACTCAGCAGTGTCACCATGTACGGCACGTTGTCTGTGTTGGAGAGCTCGTTCATTATGATGCTGAATCGATACTGCTGGTTCTTCACACTCTGTTAATAACACAGGCGACATTACAACAAGAACAGTCTTTACAGACCTAAATGTTTATCACTGTGGGGTCTCAGATAGAATTAGCACCTTAAAACCTCAGTTTATCCCACCGTGGACAGAACAGGAAGGTATAGGTTAAAGCAGCACTCCTCCAATTATGGAGCAGCACTTGGTTGGCAGGGAAAGTCGGTGAAACATCTCTTGGATCCCTTCATGCTTTCTGATAACTGATGCACGTACCTGTGCTCTTGGGCAGTGAAACCTGTGGATGTGGCACCACTTATTTTGCTGATCTGGTGGTACTTTTGCTGCCCTCAAGCACTTTGTGGTAGGCAGTCATCTGTCCAGACAAGTCACAGAACAGCACTGTAGACTTATGCTGACCAGGATTAATTTCCTACAGTTTTCACCTTATAAATCCCTGCTTCTTTTACTAAAATGGTGCAAAATAAACTACTTCGTTCCCACCCTTTTCTGCATGGATCAGAGCTGATCCATATCTCCTGCTCCAACCCAACACTTGCCTTGTAATGGTCCAAGGCATCCAGAGCCAAAGCATGGCCATCTGATGAGTAAATGCACAGTGCAGCCAGGAGCTCAAATATCTGCTTTTTGACCATGACATTAGTTGTGTCAAGTGCTGGAAGAAAAACAGAAGAAAACAAAACAGAATATAAAATGACAAATGTTCTGAATCTCAGTGTCTTCTGCTATATGGGTTATGACCAGTGGCAGAAAAAAGACAGAAGGAGGGGACCCACTGCATGGAAGATGGGAAGAAAAATATCTCAATGTCTAGAAATCCCATCCCAATGACATTATGTGATAGTAACTTCTAGTGGGAACAGTAAATGCTACAGGTACCCTATTGGCATTTTGGTGCAGCCTGTAGCTGTTCATCTCTTCTGTGTCCCAGTGGCATGCTGAAAGAGCAGTCAGGATCTCAACACTCACAATCACACAATTTAGTTCCCATTTCCACATATGGCTGTTTTCTAGAACAGCAGATGAACCATTTTCCTCGATTAATGACTCTTATTTTTAGTGCAGAAGAGACCAATATGCATATCAATTAGACTAATTGTTCTAACCAGTCCCCATGTATTGCCTTTTTCCACTACTCTTTCTCTGTGAGCCCTAGGAGCTGGGAGGGAGTGGATTAGACCATCTTATTTTTCCTTTATTAGTACACAAAGAAGCTTGAACACTGAAAAACCCAGGATAATCCCCCTTTTTTCACAGCATAAAAGTGCCAGCTCCATATTTTCACACAGGTTAAGAAAATGCAGGGTGAAGAGGAAGGAAGGGGACTTCAAAACTGAAGAGGGGAGCAAGCCAGCTTTCAGACTAAATGCATTTTAAAAAGGTATTAATAAGCGTTTCTAGGCACAGCTGTGATCTCTGTGGAGCAGCACAGAAGTCATCCTTTTGGCACCAGCACTATTAAGTGCTGTACAAACGTTCTAGGAGATGCCCTGATGCGTTTCATACCTAATGACGAGCTAATTGAATGGCAAGAGAATGTAGGTGGTGTTACCTACCATCTTCTAGAAGGAACACACTGAGAACAGGCCCTCTTGGGTCTAAACCATGCCACCTTCCCTCCTCTTTGCAAGACTCCAAGCCCTTTCAATTCCTCTCCCTCTGCCCTTGGGGCTCACAAGGACTGAATAGCAAATGTCTGCTGACAACTGCTGTCTGCTGTCATGCCTGCATACAGCTAAGGCTGGGTTTATCCCCAGCTTCTCAGTAAACTATGACAATATTTGTGTGGAAACAGCACTGGGTGGCAAAGGCAATGTGATTTCACGGCAGTATTATTTTAAAGAAGAAAACAATCTCATTAATCCGTTGCGACCAGCAATATCCAACAAGCCTGGTGCAGGGCAGCAACAGGATAAGCAACAGAAAGTCTCCCCACCATGCCACGTGACAGGAAGACGTCTTCTCACCTTGGAAGAGTTTTCTGACATAGCCCTCGTTGCTCACAATGTATTCGATGCCTTTGTGGGAGTTCATGACGGCTCGCACGCAGCTAATACAGGTGAGCTGAAGCAAGGCATCAGATATCCTGGCCACTCCTCGCCCAGACAGCCTGTCCAGGGCCTCCAGAAGGAGGTCCAGCCCACACAGCTCCAGGAACTGGACCATCCAGGCATCATCGCTGTTCTCCAGACGCTTCTTCAGCCCGGAGTAGTTCACCACCGATGGCATTTGCAGGAGACGGATGCACAGCTCTGGCTCTGCATTTTCCAGGTTGGCCTCTGACTGGTCAGTCTCCTGGGGTCCGAGTTTCTCCTTCAGGGCAGCCCACTTCTTGTGGGCACCTTCCTTTTTGATTGACATCGTGAACAGTTTGTTCTGAAAGAAAAAAGAAGAGACAAAGTGAGATGTTTGTCTGGACTGAGCAGAAACTATCCAGTAGGTTTGTTTTTTCTCCAGTGATCAGGATGTGAAGCCCAACTACAGCAGGTCCCAGCTCTTCAGCATGTAGAGAACACACTGGAACCAGCCCTCTATTGAAGAAACTCAATATATCCCCACCTTAAACACATAAATTATATTCAGGCTCTGAAAACTCTGTGGAGAGACTTTTAGCACATCCACGCCAGCAAACACAGCTTTAAAAGTAGCCAATTTACAGCAGTCAATAGCCACTACCTATTTTCATGCAGTGAAAGGATAAGGTTGGAAGTGGCATTATCAGTTCTAAACTCCTAATGCCCATTAAACCACTTTAAAATCTCACTGTGCTGGAGAGGCTGTGCAGTTTCTAAGCATTTGTAATGGGATGGAGAAGTAATTCTGAGCATATCCTGTGCACAAGAGCATCTAATTACCCTGTTCTTTTTTGCTTTTGTTTCTTTTGACTGATGTTGAGGTTAATTTTATAGCACTCACTTAAATCCCTTCCTGTCTGCTGTAATAGCAAATATGTTTGCAAACGTGGTGTTTGTGTGGGATAATGTGAGAGCCCGACAGGTTGTGAGCACAGGGATGGCAGTGGGAGCCTATGAAAACAGCAGAGCACCTTTTTTTGAGATGGGCAGCAATGGCTCATCTCCCTGGAGGGCATGGCCTGGTCAGCCAGGCTGTTATAGCAGCAAGGAGGGTCAGGAGCTGATTCAGCACAGAGAAACTGTAAAGCCCAGTGTAACTCTTGGTGCCAGATTTTATGGTTTTAGGCAGGATTATTATTTTTCAGACCCACAGCGATTAAGTTATACAGTGCAAGTCCTTTTCAAAGCTGCATGCAATCGTTTTAAAGCTGAACTGCTCCCAGAGATGACAGTTTGCCCAACAAGAAGGGGATAAACCTCCTGGACCCAAAGCCATCTACGGATGTGACCTCTCCTCCCTGCCATGCCTCCGGGACCTCTGTTCCCCTGGGCTGCTGAGGCTGCACAGGGCTCAAAATAACCTGGGGGCCAGTTGGCCCCCAAAACTCAGCACTTAGGGGACTGAAGGGATTATGGGAGATTCTCATTTTCCCTTCCCAGCTCCAGCACAAGGGTTTCTAGCCCTGCAGTGAGCAGAGAAAAGGCTTGAAAAATCTAAACTGAGTAATCTCTGGAAGGTTTTATTTGCCAGAAAGCCAGGACAAAGGATGGACCATTTACACTGGTTGGAAGTAATCTCATTTTAAAGCCTACCTTGTGATTTTTCCTGGGGACTGCACTGTTGGGAAAGGTCCTGGCTGCTTCCCCACAGCTGAGCCACATGGCTTCTGTTTTACCCAAAAACCTATTTTGGCAGTCACACCTTGGCACATATACAGACAAAGGGTTTGCTCACTGATTTGTGGTAGGCATGATATTACAGGCCTAAACATGCCTCTTGGAAAGATGCAGAGTGTGATGGGATAGGATATTTGAACAATTTCCCTGAGAGAAGCTGATGGTGGGACTCTCTGACAGGGGCACTCAGCTCATAGCATCAAAGTCTGCACTGAGAGGTTAGAGGGGTAGAGGAGTTAGCAGGATATGGTGACAGAAAATCCCTTTAGAGAGCGCTGGAGAAACTCTCTTGCAGAGTTTCCTTTTGCTTCAGTGGGAAAGGAGCTGGCCAAGTGCCTTATTCTGTTGTTCCCTATTCTGTTGGCTGAAAAAATGATGGCCACAACTGAAAAACATGAAGTTGTGAATATACCATCTGAGAACACACTGTACAGCTGAAAAGTGATAAAAAGACCATAAAAGAAAAAAAAACCAACCAACCAAACCCCAAACAACAAACCCTCCTGCCAAAGCACAGGCTTGAGTTTTATAAGGTTTGTCATCGCTGTCTGCAGCCCAGAGCCCTTACTCACTCTTGGTAAAATTCTTACTAGGATTAGTCAACCTCAGTCTCTCCCAGTACCCAAGCCCAGGTATCTGGGTTAGGCTCTATGCAAAGAAGAAGAAAGATCCTCCCTCCCTGGAGGGAGAGAAGCGAGAGTGCCCTGCCCCAGGGTCACAGCCCTGGTGATGGGGCAATGTCCTACACCTCTCACCACAGTGAATTCACAGTCATGGGTCTGGTGCTCCTACAGACCTGTAGTCAAATCCTGCTGCATGATGTTTATTGAGCCCAGCCACCCCTTTCCAGTGCCTGGGGTCAAGCCTGGACCTTTGGTCTGGGGCAGTGCTAAGGGCCATCCTACCTGGGTGCTGGTCAGCCCGAGGGGCTGCAGAGATGTCTGCCAGCTGCAAGCTCCCTCTCTCTCGTGTGACTTCTTCTTTATACTCAGCAAATTACTTTTTAAATTTGAATACGTCTAAACATTTCTTATCAAATCAGATAACAAAGCAGGCTGGCTTTTTGCTCCCAGATGTATAAATACTTCACCATATTGTATTTGTATTGTATTATATTGTATCAGCTACAGTAAGTCAGAGAAATTATAATAGCATTATTGACCTGAGGCTTAGCTGGTTCCTGAAAATTAAGCTCCACCAGTGCAACAGGAGACAGGAAATACCGACAGAGCATCCTGTTTACCAGCGGATTTGTTCTGAATTATCCTTCCCTCCCACCTGCTCCACACAGATGTGAAGAGAATCAGAGAAACAGAATCAGGCAGATACCTCTCCAAACAGTCCTGGCTTGTGTTTTTATGAACTAGACTGAAAAAATCGGATTGATTAAATATTCTTCCCTACAGAGAGTGCACACTTTTTGTAGGGAAGAAAAAGAGATGTCTTATGTATCTAATTATAAAAAGGGAATAAAATAAATAGGAGCTGTACTATATAAATGGAAAGGAAATTAATATGGAGGAGAGGAGATGGCAGTACGATTCTGCAGATGGTGTGACAAATCTGTTTACAAACATAGATATGAGTGATATATTATGAATGCAACATCTTTCCATATTTTCCATGAAGCAAAGTGCTGCAAAGATGTTCAGATACATCCTTAAAGGGCTGGTAGTTTTACCTTTTATCTCTGACCACAGGAGCTTATTAGCAGGTAAATGATCTCAGCAGAGTGAGACGGATAAGGATTAAAATGGAACACATCTATCTGGCTGGCTCACAGAGGCCATTTAGACTATGTTGGCTGAGGGAAGGACAGAACCCTGACACAACCAGACAAGATGCTCTACTTCAGTGGCTGAATACACTTCACCTCTTGCCAGTAGAAGGGCATGGGGAGCTTTGCTTTTTGCTGCCTAGGCCATAAAGGAGGATGTGATAGTGGGAGCAATGTCCCCACACTCTATGTCCAATGATTCCTGCAGCATCCATGCTCTGCCCTCCCCAGCTGTGTGCTCAGCACTGGTACTGGGTGCTGCTCCCTTGGGCACATCCTGACAGTGTGTCTGTGCTTACTGCTGTGGGGACACCCACAGCCACAACAAAGAACCATGGAATAGCTGAGGTTGGAAAAGACCTTTAAGGTCATTGAGTCCAACCATTAACCCAATATTGCCAAGCCCACCACTAAACCATGTCCCCAGATGCCACATCTACATGTCTTAAATACAACACTCTCCTCATCTTCTTCTTACCCTCAGGGGTTGGTCAGGCCTGATGGGGAACGACAACTAAAGAAGCATCAATGCAAAAATATTTTTAATTTTGGAAGACTCCTTCTGAAAACATAAAGGAATCCTAAAGCCTTGCCCTCCTGCACCCCGCCACAGCAACACTGTGGTTCATAGTGCTTACTTCTTGGACCATTAGGTTTGCAAAGCTATGACATTTCCTGCATTCATCCAACCCAGTTCATAAAATTTCCTCCTCCTTTCTTTCTGAATCAGGTGCTATCCAGATTGAGTTTTCTGTGCCCCTCTGTCCTTCAAGTCAGCTCCTAGGGAGATGACATCTGTGGGAGATAAATCAGGGCACGTCAATACTTTCTCCATCCTGTGAAGCTGTGGAGAACAGAGCTGCACAGCACAGCTTTCAGTCTAAATTATTGCATGCCTCCAGGACGACATGGATCACAGCAAGGACTAGGGAGGACATGTAAAAAGAGATTTCTCAGGGCAGCTAAGTATAACTGAGTGAAAACAAAAGGGAGAAAAACTGCAGGTCAAAACCGTTCCGATTTTTTGGGAGCAAACTCTCCGGCTGTGCTGAAGAACGGGGGTGTGTGAGGGGGAACAGTAGTTCCTTGCTGCCCTTTGAAGTCTGGGAGCACCCCAATCCCACGTTCTGCCCTCACAGCCCTCTGCTTCCCTCAGCAAGGCTGCTGGGGCACATTGCTGGCCCCAGAGAGAAGCTGCTCAGCCCCTCCTTCCTTCCATGCCTGTTCCTGGCACTCAGGAGCCCGTTCTGTCTGGCTGACTGCTAATGACAGGTTTTACTTCTGGGTAGTTCCAGCTTTCACTCTGCTGCTGGGAATATGCCGAGCCTTTGTATTTTGCAACATGTCAGACTACTCAGTCACTAAAAGGAAAAAACATTCTGGCTAAATCACTTTTAGAAGCGTGACGGGTTTTCTCCACCTCTCCTTTTGCTTTCATCTGTACTGTTGTGTTTTCCTGTGTAGCGTCGGAACAGCTCGTGTACATACAGACTAACAAAACCGTCCTCCCACACACCGAGACCAGTGGGGGGGAACCACAAATCTCTATTTTAGAAACCAACCTGAACCCCTGGTGTGGGCCCATTAACCTCTGTAGGAACCTGCAGCACTCTCAGTCTCCCGGCGGAGCTGAGGTTAAGGGTACAGTGGCAAACTCAGGCAGGCAAGCCAAAGGCATGGTTTGCCCGACAGTCCTCAACTCAGCACGCAAATCTAGTGCTGCTCCACACTACTGCTGCCATGGCCAGTAGCCACAGTAGCCTTTATACTTACATGTGCTTGATCCTCACCTGTATCAGAAGCCCGAATGTGTGACTTATGCTCAAAAAATGAAAAGGTCTTGGAACGAGTGGCCAATCTTGCTCTTCAATACTGAAGAAGCTCATGGAGTCTCTGGCATACTATGCTTTGCTGTGGCACACCCCTCAAGTGACGCACACAGCTTTCACAACACAGTGCAGGGTCATCTGTGTCCACAGCAGTGCCACACCATTATGGGGAGTGTTCTGTCTTTAGGAAATGAGAGAGCATGGACACACAGCCTGCTGCAGCTGGGCAGGAGCAATGCCATCCACATGCTAACTGGGCCTGGCACAGGGCTGGCAATGGCTTCTTCTGGCAGCAAACTTGCAGAGAAGGACTTCAGTGCATAGACAAAAAGTGGACATACTGGTATAAATTTGTATGTGTCTGCCAGTATAGCTTTTTCTTTCACAAATAAAGGAAAAACACGTTGTCCTGATTCAGTCCCATGCACCACTATCAGGATGCTGTGTGCCAGCACAACTTTTCTCTCCTGGTCAAACACAAGCTACAATATCGTGTGATGTCTCACACAGTGGGTAAATGTGTCCAGTCAGTATGTCTTGGTAGTGGTGGGGTTACACCAGGTTTAACCACACCACAAGAAAAGAGTCACCAGTGTCTTCTTCCTCACAGTAAATAAACAAGTAAATAAATCGTCAGGCTGCTACAGGTACCACACACAAATCAAGCTCAAGTGGGATGCTCAGGGATGTTTATGTCAGGATCTTCAGTGGCAGCTAAACCCTTATTTATTCTGAAAGGTTCCACAAGCTTTGCTCGTTTAAAGGTTTAAAACCACTCACTGTTACTATGATGACACTGTGTGAAGACACTCAATAACCACATCCCTTAACCTGGTGAGCCAGGTTTAAACCGGTGCAGCTCTCAGCCCTTTGTTTTGGTAATGGCCACTGCCAATGGGGAGAGCTGGCCAGAAGCAAGGCACAAGCCTTCCCTGTCTGTGTGAGGTCCCAGTCAGACAAACCAATACAAGAAGCTTTCACAGTGGGTATGAGCCCTGGACTCCTCACATGCTCCCACAGGCCTTGGGAGGCACGGCGGATTTCATGCTGGAGGGATGTGAGGTGGTGGCCAGCACTTGCCCCATGAAGACAGAGGGTCTCAGCACCCAGCTGTGGTGCAGCAAATCGGGCCACCAATGCTTCATCTTGGCCTCACTGGGGCTTCCCCCCTGCTGTCATCAGCAGAGAGCCTTGGACCCCAGCTGGAAAGAAGCGGCACTCAGATCCAGATCCCAGGAAAACAGTGATTGGGAGTAAGGCGGGTCTGGAGAACGCCTTGCTCCAGTGCCCACATGCTCAGGCAGCACCTCTACCTGTCAGCAATCCCAGCATCGTTCAGCATTTTGGAATGCAATTTATTATTCCGATTTGGAGGTCATGTGAGAAGTAGGAGCTGTTACCCAGCAACATGGACAGTGCAGTGGTAACTTTCTAAGATTCCCGGCTTCCGCTCTGTGGGAAGCTGTCACACAAGCAGATATTATGAGCAGCAAAACCCTTTTATTGCTTTTTTTTTTGTTGTTGTTGATGTTTTAAAACACCTCCACAGGATGCCAAGAGGACAGAGAAAACTGTCAGAGAGAAGAATTCCTACCTCAGAGCTGAAGCCAAATAATTCCCTTTTCTCTCTCACAACGAAGGATCCTTCTGTACCAGTTATTCGAGCCTTCCCTTCCCCAGCCAGCTCCTTTTCTCCTTCTCTGCCAAGCAACTTTCAGTCAATGAAGTCTAAATCCCCAAAAGAGCACGTCTACAAATCGCACGCTCTAAGAAAGTTCAACAGGATGTCAGTGTCTAATAGTATGCAAATACCGGCCTTCGGAAAGGTACAAGGAAGTGACTTTTCGGTACCCTCCAGTAAAGGCATTTGCATGTCATTTGTCACCCCTCTCATTCACACTACGCTGGGAGGGTGACACTTCCCCATGGGCTGGGAAGGTGGGAGCCTTGCACTCCAAGTCCATCTGCAAGCATCAGAAATCAGTCCTGGCACGGGGTGACTCAGAGAAGGGAAATGACCAAAGCAGGGAAATGATCTGGCAAAGGAAAGGGAAAAAAAAAAAAAAGAAAAGAAAAAAAGAGGATGTAGGATGGCCAGGGCGGCGGGATGGAGAGCGTAGGGGTGGGTGGGGACAGCCCCTTGCATCTTGCATGAGCTACACAGGGTTTTCTGGCTTTCTGACACCAGAGCTTTAAACACTGCAAGATCTCAGGGCTCTCTGCAATACTGGAAGAGCCAGGACAGTTTAAAATACTGAGGATGTCTAACCCGAGGATGCCCATCGCGGGAGCTGGGGCAGGAGGAGCGTAGCAAAGACGGAGGGCTCAGGCAGCGTACTCAGGGCAGGGGCTCAATGACGAGAATCCTGCCCTCACTGGGCACCTCTAAGGTCCTGCTGAGCTTCACTCCAGCCCAGCTTTTACGGGCTGAGCAGGCTCTGAAGACATTAAAAGCTCTTTTTAACAGAAAATATCTCTGTGCCTTTCTGGTTGACATTTCACGTGGAAACTAGTTTGTGAGCCACAGCTGCAAAGTGCATCCATTCAGCCTCTCGGGAGGTGTTAACTGAAACTCAGTCATTATTAAATTGTGACTATTTCAACATGGCCCATTTTAGCACAGGCCTCCTGCCTGGCTCAGGGTGGCAGGCTGCTTATTTCTTACTGTGTGAGGATCTACCCTGAACTGAATCTCCTAGACCAAAAGTTGGAGCCCACAGCAAGAGTGCTTCTGCCTTAGGTGGGAAACTCAACCCTTGTGTACATGAGCACAACTCCACCAGTATTAGAAATCCACTGATCTGTCTGCCCTTTAGTCCAAATTCAGCTGGCCTTTAAGTGACCAAATGCCACGTGCTTTCTAATTAAAGCAGCTTCACCACAACAATTTAATGTCCAAGGAAATGATTCCACATAATTCCCCATCCTGCCACAGGAAACACTCTGGGGGTGTGTCTATACAACCCAAGACTAATGTTAATTCACGATGGGTTTTACAACAGCAAGTGAATGTCCCTACACACAGCATTCACTCCTGAAATTTAATTCCCAAGTCCTCAAGAGATTAGTTGCTAATCTGGTTCCTAGGAGCAGGACCAGGCTCACAGCAGGTTTTAGGGAATAAAAAAAAATAAAAATTAAGGGGGAAAAAAAGTCCTGCAAAGAAAGGATTGTGATGGTGCAACATTCTTGTCCCTGAAAACCATGGAAGAAATGTAAAAGGCTATCAATCAGCTCCTATCAGGTTTCATCTGAAGCCTGGATCTGTGAGAAATGCCAGAAATGCTTCTCTTCTTAGAAAGGCTGCATCATTTACCACATTAAAAAAAAAAAAGCAGAAGCAGAGAAGTTGGGCTGAAAAGCAGAAAAACCAGCCCTAGAGCTGCAGTGGCTGTCTGTGGGCCCCATGGACATGAACAGCAGCAGCAGTGGGCAGCACCTGGCAAAAATTAGGATGTTTGGAACCCAGCTCTTGCTGCCCAGAACCCAAGCACCACTCCTGCTGCTTCCAGATGTTTGCTGCTCTGCCTGCTGCAGACAGCTGCCCACACCCTCACCATGCTCTAATGCCAGCCTGAGTGGGAGCAGCTCGTGGAAAGATGGATGTTCCTGCACCCTGCTGAGCTCAGCTCCGGACGAAGTCCATCAACCTGACTGTCTGTAACTTGGCCCCAGCAAAGGTGCTTGCTTTTTACTGCATGACCAGAAAGAATCCAGGCATGGGGTTGTGTCTCTGATGATGGAATGCTTTGGGCACTGCCTAGGAAGAGAGGGCTTCCTCAGCATATCTGGCCTACTCTTCCTCTAGAGGAAGCAGCGGCTGCCCCAAGCTGATTTGCTTGGAGAGGGGTGCCAGTGGGAGTCCAAAGGCTTATCTTCCAGGAGAGCTGAGTGCTAACCTGGGGAGTGAAGCTTTGCCCCCAAACCACAAGGATGTAGGGTGTTAAGGACATAAATCCTTTTATGGATTCTTCCCCTCATGTCTGAGCTTCCACCCTACCAACTTTACTTTCAAGTTGCTCAGAGAGAGGGCTAATGGTTTTCCCCCAGCAAATCAGCCCAATTTCAACCCAGTTTGCTAGCAGATGATTCGTGGTCCTCTGAATAGTAACTACACCAAAATCAGACAGATGATATCAAGAACTAAGAGTTTAGTCCCATGTTAGGTAAGGTAGAGCTGAGATCCCCTACGCCTCAAGTATCACTCTGCTGCCTCTGGATCACAGAGCAATGTCTCTGTGATCACACTGCCCACATGGCAGGTCCACAAAATGCAGGAATCCAATTAAACAGACATAAATGCAGCCCCTTTTCCTTTAGGAATTAGATTATTCCTAATTACAGCAATCAGTGTCTTCTCGCTGCTCTGCGTTTCTGTGACAAATCCATTCCCGTGCCAGTGGCTTTTTAAGTAAGACATGTCAAGGGTTTTGGAAAGGAGACACCCAGCTCATTTCTGGCTGGCAGGGAGAGATGCCAGCCAGAGGTCTGCTGCGATGGCTCTTTTGAGGTGATCCTCCCTAAAATGCCTAGTATCACTTGATATTAAATTACTAAACATCAGCACAAGCAGTATTCAGGAATTACAGATGTAATTCACCTCTGCATCTCTGGGACTGAATTACTGGGTATTGTGGTACTTATGTGGCCAGTGAAGATAACCACACGTTTATAGGGGGAAAATTAGGGTACTGGAAAGAAATCTGAATAATTCAACTTCTCTGTTCATCTGAGAACTGAGCTCTGAGTTAAGCAACCAGAAGGACCCGTGTCAAAGAAAGTGCTGAAATGGCACTAAAAGGGGATTTGGCCAGGTGAAGACATATAAATTTAGAGGCCAAATACCCCCCCTGCCCACAAGATGTCTGGCCTTTGCTACACAACCCTGTGCCATGGGGAAAGCAGGAGATGCCAGAAGAACTGCTGGGAAGCAGATGGGGTGAACCAATGCTGACCTTCCCAGGTACAGAGAGAACACAGTGACAGCAGCTGGTTTGCTCCCTCCTTAGGGAGCAGAGACATCTGAGCATCCTCAGGAAGTCACAAAAGCAAGACAGGAACTGCAAATCTGGCTGCTGCTGGCTCTTCTGCTTACTGAATTTCTCTACTCTCCTCGGAGACTGATATCCCTCCATCCCTCTTGTCACAGACCAGCTCTCTGACTGCTTTTCTGCTGAATACATTCACTTTAGAGCATGTTAAAAGGAAGAAAAAAAGCCTTCTGAAGTAGTCTTTATTTAATGGATACTTCAGACAACAAAAATAAAGGACTTTGCTACTGCCAGCACGTGCATATTTCCTGGAACTTTGTATTTAATGGGGTCGATCTGCTTAAAACATCCATAAAACTTGCTCTGCAGTTCTTTTGGTAGGAAGCTTCTGCAACAAAGAAACATCCTGTTTTGAGGAGGGTGCTTCCAGCTGGGGAGATGAAAGCATTAACTGTGGGGAACTTGGAGCTTTCTTTGGGCAAGTGATGGCAAAAATCTCTGCCAAAACCCCAAACTGCACCAGCAGCGCTGCCCAGAACAAAGGGCACAGACCCACGCATGGGTTTTTAAAGCATGCATGTGCACCTAAGCACAGGCTGAGGAAGGAGCCTGATATTTATACAGTTTATTTATCCTGCATACAGATATTGCACATACACTAAGGCTGCAGGGGAACCGCTTAGGCATTGCCAGGATGAAGGCTGCCACGGCAGCTGAACTCTGCTCCCCTGTACACATACTGGTGCTGCAGCAGCAAGAAGATGTAATTACAGAAAAAAGACCTTCCAAGACTTGCCCAGAGGGAGAGAGGTAGGCAGGTCCTGTCCTCTGTACTCTTTCAGCACAAGTACAAGTCCTCCTGACTTGCACAAGGATGAAGACCTTCAGGGAGAGTTTGATGACAGAGGTCGAAAGGGAAAAGGGTTGAGGGCACCACTAAGCCAAAGAGCTACCCAGATCCATATTAACCTTTACAGACATCCCTTCTGAAATAAAAGGTACCAAGACACCAGAATGGTACAGAAGGCAAAAGCATTTATCCAGCTGTTCTCCAAAAAGGCTGCAAACATAATTCCCTCCTATAGAGATCAGCTTTTCCATTCAACTGCTGATGAATCACGATGGCTGGTATCTCATCTGGTGAACAGCCCAAAAGCAAACATCCTGAGTGTTTTTGTTCAGATAAGGCTGCCCATAGCCAGGATTCCTAATGGCCTGGGTGAAGCACATATTGCACACATTAAGGAGCATAGCCCCAGATACTGCCAGGTACTTTCCTGAGAGCTTGTGAGAATGTGAATGCTACTAAGAGTAACCAGAAAACATGCTCAGCTCCTAATTCAAGAAGTTAAGCATTTGAGCAGTTTAAAATAAATTCTTGAAGAAGGATGGCTTAGCTTTATTTCAACATAATCCACTCCAAAGATGCCTTCAGAGTATTTGCTTTACTGCTGGGTGAAAAAGTTTGAAGAGCCTATTTTATAACGCAGTAATCCTAAAACATTGGCTTAACCCCTCATTTTGCTACAGGACTTGGTCCAGCTGTTTTGAGAGGACCTAAAGTTGTCCTCCTCGATATTATCTTTACAGTTCTAAGTCATTCTTGGAATTAATGCAAACAGATTTTAATATGGCCCAACCAACTGGAGGTTGATCCTGGGAATTTCTCATGCTGCAGCAAAATGACCTTATTGTACATGCAGGATACCTTATACTGACATTTTGATCTCTTTCAGTTTTTCCTGCAGCATAATTTAAATCACTCTAGAAACAAGTGGAACTGTTTTGTTCTTCACAAAGAAATCACTTGTTCAGGTTTCAGAAATCACTATCCTCAGGTTTGAATAGTCCAAAGAGGTGCAGCGCTTTGTGCCAGCGGAACATGTGGCTGTCATTAATCTTCAAGAGGAAAATCACTATATTTATCTGATAAATTAATACACAATTAATATTGGGATATCACTTTATAAGTGATTCATCTCTACACATATGGCTTGCCCCAACACTTGCTTACAAGTGTTATCAGAACAGGAGTTTGGGAATTACAGGCTTGTAAATCAATTTAGCTTTGTGCTAGTCCTTTCCCTTCCTTTCTAGATAAATAGAGGGCTTATTTAAGGCTTGGTAATGTTTGTGAAGGTTCAGTCCATTTCCAGTAATGGAAACAACAAAACCCAGAATTTATCCCCAGGCTTACAAAAGAAGCCTCAGAACTGGGTAAATATAAAATAACTCATGAATATTGGACAGCTTGTTCTGAAATGGGGAACTACAGCCCATCAGTGCATAAACAAGTGAGCAGAGCCAGGCAGGCTGGAAAGCTGCCTTTCGAGGGAGAAATGGAGCAGCTCAGCCAGGCTTCAGATGCAAGCTACTCAGGGAGCTGGCTGCCACATCAGCATGATGTAAACCAGAAGGGAAACAAGTTATAAAATGTATCAGAGAATAAAAATATTTGTTCCCCAGTTCACCTTCATGGCGGGCTTAAATTCGCACTGCTTGTCATATAAGTCGAGAAGAAGACATATTCACAAATACTTCCTAAATTGCAGAGCCCACTGCTGACATACCAGGTAAATACTGCAACCCCCAGTTCCTTATTCCTTGCGAACTTTCATGCTCTGGCTCAGAGAACATTTGCTTTACTGCATTGTGCACACAGTTCAAAGTTAAGCTGACCAATTCTAAAGGATTTATCTTTTTTTTTTTCTAAATAGCAGAAGTAATTAATCTGCTTCAGAGAATGAATCAGCCTTTTCTGAGCTAGAAACAGACAAAGGAGAAGATTGTGGCTGTTTCTAGGACGGGAGGGAGGCTTACTCACACAGACGATGCAGCAGAGGTGGCCGCCCAGAGTCCACAGCTGTGGGCAGCAAGGGGGGCAAAACCCCAAAGCTGGACCCCAAAACCCCCCAGTGCCATTTCATGCCCTCAACAGACCCGCTGGGACAGAGGGAAAGATCTTGGAGCTGGGCACTGCACTGTTGATGGAAGAAATGGGCCAGTGCACAAGGAAGGGTTCAGGGAGGGCTGTGTGGCTTTGCCTCTCCTCCTGCATCCCCCTGGGTTGCACACCCAGCCTGTGAGGGGCTGCACCTCCTCCTTTGAGTAAATCCTTTGGCAGCAGGGACCATCCTTTTATTTAGGTGAAGTACCTTGATCTGGGCCAGACGGTGGAATGAGTTGATTTGCCACAGTTTGACTTTTCAGCAGGGTGTGGGAAGAAAAGCATCGCTCACAAGAAGCTGCTGCCTTGTACTATGGGAACTTCTGTTTCCACCTGGGGCCTCTGTCAGAAAATAAAGCTAACACTTAGCTCACTGCTTCCAGCAAATGCTGGGTAATGACTTAACAGAAAAGCAGGATGGATGAGGAGCAGACAGTTCCCAGATAGGGGAAACCAGCAGAACAGAAGCAGCATGGAGATAGCTGCATCATTAAAAATAATGCAATTTAACTGACAGAGCGGAGGGTAACAAAGCTATTTCTTAGCTACACTGACACAAGCAGAGATGCTCACCAAAGTTATAAATAAAGAAAAAAAGATGATGCCAACCTCATTCATTGATCTGGAGAGAGGAAAGGGGCTCTGCTGCTTCCCTCCCTTCATCTCCTCTGCCTGCCAGGGTACACTCGGGAGAGGCTGTGCCTGCAGCAAGGGATGAGCTCACTGTGAAGTCCCTGGGACAGGGATAAGGCTGGAATGTCTCTGCCTCTGGGGAACACAGTGGGGCAGACAGGTGGCCATGACTCCCTGTGCAGAGGCTCCGTGCAGAGCAGATCTGTGGGTCTCCAAACTCATTTGACCTCTGCAACTGCAAAATCACCAACATTTTCCATTTTAAAGTACAACTAAATATAGAGGGTTTATGGTTGCAGGGTGACTCCTTTCCCACACTTTCCTGGAGTGATCTCCAAATTCCTCTGCTGTCCTCGCTTGTTAAAACGTGACTCAGCTCTCCCAGCTGGAAAAGTGGAGACCCACTTAGTTCCAAGGTGGCCAGCTGCCACTAGTGATGTCCTATGTTGGCATTAACCACAGACTGGGAGCAGCAGAGGCAACAGAAGGCTTTGCAAGTTGGATTTGGGGTGAAATCAGTGTTACTGAACCTGTGGGTGCTCTGTGAGCAGCAAACTATCAACTGAAATTTCCTTTGTGTCCCTTTTGGAAAAGTCCTCTCAGCACCACGGGGTGACTGAGGACACCTGCTCAACAGACTCTAATGCAGCAGCAATGCAAAAAGCAAATCCCTCCTCTGCCTTTAGACATTCCCCCAAATTAATGTCATTTACACCCCAGATGAGGCAAAATAAAGGTTGTGGTAAGAAAAACAAATGGGAAGTCAATGCCAACTAGCAACACCTGGTGATTCCCACTACAACCTTGCCAAGTTCAACATCCCACCTTACCAGGTACAGCACTTGGCAGCTCTTCGTTTGCCTGTACTTGTTTTCCTGGACATCGTGCTGGAGCAATGTCCCTTCTGAAGTGATCTGTTTCTTTTAGGGTAGTTAAACATTTTGGAATCAGCTGAGTGACTCCAAAGCTGGGCTGAGGACTTCATCCATCAGCTCTCAGTCCTCCTTTCTGGCTTTGCCTGATGCCCTTTATCCTTTATCAGCTCATTCGTTTTTTTGGAGCACCTTGAAATACACCATCAAACGCTAAAGAGCTTTTTGCAAACACTATTGCTTGCTTAAGATTCTCCTTGATCTGTGGCTTCAGCATTCCCAGCGCTTTGAAATGTCAGCTCAGGTATCAAACCAGTAGGAACAGCTGAATCTGGGAAAAATACGTGCTCGTTACATCAAACAGAAAAACCACTGTGCTGTTAGAGGCTCTCCTGATGATTTCTGCAGACGTGAGAGGCTGGCTGGCAAAACAGCGACAAATGTTCACCTGCCACATCACACAACCACTTACTTAACTGTGGGCACTGCTGTAGATGCCAGGCTATGACTCAGGGGCTCATGCATGAACCCCACACCCCTATTTGTTTTCACATTCAGTTCCATTAAATCAGCTCATCCACTGCTGACATTATCTGGTAGCAATTATAAGGCTTGGCTGTTGCTCACCAGTAATTTTTTTCGTAGGAAAAAGGAGCCAGACGACACTTGCCCTTGACGAGAATCTTGAGAGGCACAGAGAAGTCGCCCAAATGCAGAGAACCCTTTTTCAAAGCATCCCCGTTTTGTGCTTCGCTCCAGTTCTTAAAGCATGCCTGCAGAACTGGAACAACTGGGATGCTGTGACAAACGCCACACCAGACCTGCGAGCACGATGCCGCCCTTCATTAGAAGGAGAAAGTCAAAGCTCAAAATTTGACATGGCTTTTTCCTTCCCCCATAAGCATTTCAGTTGGCAGCACAGAACCCAAGAGGTCTCTGTATAATTAAAATACAGTTTGCCTGCTCTGTTGAAGCAGTTGGTGCTCTCACTGCTTTTTCTGGCCACTGGGAGATGAAAGCAGGCTCTGCAGCAGCACACTCATGAGCACTGTATGATGAACTGCTGCACATGCAGTGATGAGAAACACTGGAATAAACTTCAGTTTGGTGGATACTACCAAAGGGATTATAATATATTAGGGCAGGAGCAGGTAGTCATGCACTCAACACAAGGAGCATCATGCTGCAGGGCTGCATCTAGCTTCTGCAAAATATTTAGCTATTTTTCACCTGGTTATATAAAAAGCCATGTCCAATGTTAATGAATGGAACAGGGATAACTCCTTGTGTTTATCTGCACCTACCAGCTGCGGTATTTTGGACCGAGCAGAGCCGGATTTTTTCAGTGCCTTGTGTGACCCTATGAGCTGACTTTGTTGATTCAGTGGGCGGTATTTCCTCTGAATCACTATTGATAGACCTTATTGCAAATATTAAAAGCAAAGATATTCGACTGGGAGCTAAATCTGAGCTCAGATATGAGCACTGAGTTTGTCTGAAGTTCCCCCAGCTGTTTCAGTTCTATGAATATTGTTCACTGCCCCGTCTACAGCATTGTGTTGATACCCACTGCTGAATTACACCCATCTTCTACTCATGGCTGGTTACAGCACAATGGTGGGATTAAACATCCCTCATCAACAGAATAATTGTTTCAGAAAAAACCCACCCTAATAACTGATGCCATGGAATTAAAGAGGGGGAAAGGAGGACAAAATGCAACTTAGCTTGCTTCGTTAAGAAAAATTTTCTACTCAGCTACTTTGGGAAGCTTATCCAGCATACCTGGCACACAAGACGGGGCAAAATTCAGCTTCAAACACTTGCAGCCACTTGCTGTGCAGCTCAGCGAAATCAGGAGTTAACAAGCAAAAGATGAAAAATTGTAATAAATAAGGTACAGACTTAAAAGGATTGGACAGACAATCAAACGGAAGGGGTCACTCTGAATTTGGCAGGGGTCACTACCAACTTAAGTTCTCCCTTCATGACAGAGCAAGTGGGAATACTGCACCAGCACAGAACATGGGAATATGCAATAAAAATGGGATTAATAAGAGGCTTGGAGTAAGATGAGAGCTGACAGCAGAAAACAAAAGTCAGATGGACACCTGAGGATGAAAATCCCAGTTTCCCACACCCATCACAGGGCAGGAGGAACCTGAGGAGGAGGTTAATTGCAGTACCTACCAGGTGAGGGATTTATTTCTAGGTGAGATGTCAAAGCACGACAGGCACAGGACAAACCTCTGAGCCTGGCAGCTCTGCTCGTCCACAGGGAAGTCGGAGAATAAGAAGACCAGCTCACGACTGCCAGGAATCAGCATAAGCTGGAGCTCGCCTCATAAAAGCAGACAGCAAGTTCTATCTTGCGTGGCATGACACAGTGAAAAGCATGCAACTCCTATTTCTATACTGATAAGAGAGAAAAGCATCTATACTGGGAGAACTAAACAGTCACAGTGCAAATACAAAGTAAGAGAAAACCATATATTGGAGAAAAAATTACAGTGTCAGTTCAGTAAAGTTCTGAAACTTCCCCTTCCCAGGAGACCAGGAACAAATGAATTACAGTGGTGTGCAATAAGGCATAATATCATTCTGTGTTTAGATTTGCTGACCTGCTAGGTCCCTTCCTGTCCTACATTTAGATTATCTTTTATACAATGGGTCTTGTACATGGCTTGCATTTTTTGAGCAATATTCTTGGATGACAGCCTAGAAATGGGATTATTAACTTATAATAGGACAAAAAAAAATCACATATTCTCATAGGCTCCTATGATCCCCTCCCCCTGCACCCTCTAGTTTTGGCAGCCTCTGTGCAGCGGAAAAACAAGTTTAAGTGGATGGAAGAGAAATGAGATTAGTGGCCAGACAGCCCAAATTCTGAGCAAGTTCAATAGGACGATGGCAACCTTAGCGTAACTCTGCTGACTCCACCTTTTCTTTTCAACTGACTTAGGCCAGAAGTTTCCTCGCAATCTCCCAGGGAGCCTGAGGTCGTGTCTCACTGTGTTTACCCCGAGAAATTCTTCAGAAATCCGAGAAAATCAATGTACATTTCACAGTGTCGATCTGGTACTGGGAGGGATGACCATGAACACCGTTACGGGGTATTTCTCCTAAGATCAGTGTGTCTGAGCACTCCTTCCCCGCCCCCGAGCTCTGGAATTCAGCTCTGCGTGCTGATGTTGCAAGAAGCCATTTCACCATTGCAGAGTTATTGAGCAAAAGGGAGGATGAGGCTGGAGAGAAGTATGTGGGAAAACTGGGCAGGACTTGGGAGGCATCCGAAAACCGCTGGATAACAGAATCTTTCAAAATAAAAGCCTGAAAGTTGCCCAGCCCGGACACAGGCACAGCAGCCACACACTCTGTGCTAGGAGATGCTCAGTCACCCCCCGGCATAGCAGGACCATATCCCACCTGCACATCACACCTGCAACCCGCACCACGTTGAACCTACACGTGCAATCTGGACCACGTCACACCTAAGCGCGGTGTAGCTGCACCTGCGATCCAAAACACATCCAGCACCTGCGATCCAAACCACATTCAGCCCGTACACGGTATGTTTGCAGCTGCAATCCGGACCAGCTCCCACCTGTATACTCCACCGTCGTACCTGCAATCTGGTCCAGGTCCCACTTATCCACCGCTCTGTTGCATCTGCAACCCGGACCGGCTCCTACCTCTCCCATGTCCCGTCAAACGGGCAGCGGGGACCACGTCCCAGCAATGCGCCCTGCGGCCACACCTGCAGCCCAGACCGGGTCCCACCTACACCTCCCCGCTCCTGTCGCGCCTCCANCAGCCGCCTGCCGAGCTCCAGCCCGGCGAGCTCCTTCCTCCCCGGTCACCCGCCCCGTCACACCGGCTGGGACCGGGGGACGCCCGCGGAGGGAGGGGGAGATGCTCAGCCGGGCTGCAGCCCCGGGAGGTGGGTTCAGCCCAACTTCTCCCGGCTGAGAGCACCCCACGATCGCGGAGCTCGGCCTTACCGCGGCGCTTTCCTGCGGCGGGCACCGACCCTGCGGCGGGGACCGG
>VZRE01016402.1:243286-260959 GCA_013396775.1 Cephalopterus ornatus
GGCGCGGGCGGGGCGGGGGGTCCGGACCGGCCCCGCCGGGGAAGTTTGTTCCCACCCGGCTGGTGGGTCTCGGTGGGCTCCCCCACCCTGCGTCCTGCCGGGGATGTCACCGCGGCAGCGCCGGTCCCCTCTCCCGGTTTCGCCCTGGCAGAGCATCCCCGGAGGAAGAGCCCTCCCCGGAGCCAACATCCCCCTCGCCGCCCCCCTCGCCGCAGAGGGGTCCTGACCCCCCCGTAATGTGCCCCTTTGTCCTGTAGCCCGTGGGCGCCCCGGAGGCGAGCGCTGCCCCCCCACGCCCCAGCCAAAGCCGTCTGACAGCCCTGCTGTGCCCCGGTGTGTGCGGGTGCGCCCCGTCCCCGGTGGAGGGACCTTCTCTCTCTGGCCACGGGGGCTGGGGGGTGAGGGGGGAATCACGAAAGCCGGGGACAGGCTACCCAGGCCGTCAGAGAGCCAAGGGACCCTAAACCCTCCTCTAGGGACCCCAGCACCCTTGTCTCCGCAATTTAAGTGCCTCAATTTTGACATGGAATCTCAGAAACATGGCATCTATCAGGTTGGAAAAGACCTCTAAGTTAATCAAGTCCAGGCGTTAACCGAGCACTGCCAAGTCCACCCTAAACCATGTCTCCAAGTGCCACATCTACACATCTTTTAAATAACTCCAGGAACGGTGTTTCAGCTGCTTCCCTGGGAAGCCTGTTCCAATGCTTGAATCTTGTTCTTGGCACCAGGTTAGTAAAGCTAATATTTGAGTGTTTTTCACAGATTTTGAGTGTATCATCATGTAAACATCTAGAGAGATATAGCCTAAAGCTGAAGTCAGTACAAGTTTAATATCTCATAGTAGTTCAGATCGATGGGCACACCCCAAACAAGCCCCCAGAGGGGAAGGATTCCTTTTACCTTGGTGAAACATATCAGCTCTAGAGATGAGCAGTGAAACAGTGGAGTTAAACTAAATATTATCAGCCAAGTGGGAAGAATTTGGTGGAAAAGTTTGCTTCCCTTTATGAGTCAGAAGTGCTGTCTCCTATAGGCATTAGGGGCCAGAGTCAGTTCTGATTTCAGGCAGAGCCACTCAGCTTCACCATCCACAGAAAATCTGGCCAGGAAAATCAAGGAGCAGGGAGAGGGGGATAGCTGATGTAAAAATCATGATAAAGTGTTTTGCAAAGGACTGCTGCAAGCTGGCAAGAGCTGAGCTTAGTCCACTGAGTGTGATTACAGGAGACTGGAGGATAGTTACAGGATAAGAACACAGGGCTGTGCATCTCTGAGACTCCAAATTGGAAAATGAGACCTGAGGTTTTACTGTTTGGCGTAAAACACTCCTCTGCTTTTAGTGGAAGAGAAGACAAATGGAAAAAGACTGCCTCTCTGAGAGATGGCAGTTAACCAGAGTGGCTCATCGGTTTTTCTTTTACCCAAAATAAATGTTCCTAATTGGTATCTTATGCAATACTCAGGTAGGTACGTACTTAGCTTTACAAATCTACATAACAGGCAAAATGGATGTGTCCCCTGCAATCTTTCTCTGAAGGGTATAAACCCGATTTTGAAAGAGCTCTTTGTTGTAGTAATTGCTTTTGCCTGCTGCTGCTGTTCTTTCTTTAGCCTTTTTTCCATTCTCTGCAAGTTTTTGCTACTTTGGTGTGTGAAGAATAACAGGGAACCCAAATCTTTCCTGTCTGAGTGCATTTTTCTTCTTCTTCTTTGCCTTTGTCTGCTCCCTTTGCATTTTGGGGCAGCCCTGCCAGGGCTTGCCATGCAGCAGGCAGGCAGGCAGAACACCTTGCTCTTGGCTGTGATGTGGCCCATGGGTCTTCCCCTCATGCTGCCTCAGTCATAAGCCCATTTCAGGTATTTTCAGCATCAAGTTTGTGGCCATTGTCCCACATGGTGTGTGCTTGGGCAGTTGGCCAGTGCATCCTTTAAGCCACTTATCAGCAGTGTTTGTAGTGTTTATCAGCATGGGGTAGCAGGGAGGCTGTGGAGCTGGGTTACATGCAGGAGACCTGCAGTTCACAGTGACCTTGTACTTCGGGCAGATAAGAGGCAGCAAGGGAGCTCTTCTCCTTCCTCCATGTGTCACTGCTTTACTCATTCTTACCCTAATGCTTGATACGTGTCAGTCCTGCTTTCTGATGTGGACATGAGAAGGACAGTGCACATGGCCCTAAAAATTGCCCATGGAAGACAAATTTTAACTGCTGCGCTACAAAGGCTCTCATCATCATGTAGGAGCGAGGAGCAAAGCTCAGAAAAGACTGGGCAAGGAGAAAAAATGAAACTCTGGGTAAAAAACCCTCATTTTTTGCCCAAATCCCTTTTGACCGAAGCAGATATGACTGCGGGGGTGAACAGTGAACACACAAATGCTCCTTTGTTGGGATAAAGCCACATTGTGCATGTGTGTCCAGAGTATGTGGTGTGGCTGAGGGGATGCAGTAGCTGGTTTGCTTCCCCGGACCTGTATCTGCAGCGTGCTTTGCACCTTGAAACCTTGCACCCTTGAAAAGCAGGCTGAACTCTCCCCGGGCTCTCCATCTGCCTGCCTGGAGGGGCTGTGATAACTGAAGGTGCTGTTGAATGTTTGAATTGCCATTTCTATTTGGTGCTATCACTGTCAGTTATGTCAGAAATGTGTAAATAGAACTCCACCACATGGTCCAAATTCTTCTTTGGTTACAACACAAGCCACTTTTTTCTCTTATAACCTCCAGCTGGTCACTTTTTTTCTTTGATGAAGACAAAAGAGCTGATAGCAAATCCAGTTTTTTTCAAAAACATCCTTGTGCTTGATTGTTTGGTTCCACAGTAAAAGGGATGGAAAGAAACACCACTGCAGTTGGAAGCTGGGGCTTTGAAGTTCAGGGGGAGATTATTGCCCTGGCTGATTGAGCTCTTAAAAAGCAACTTTTTAGGTGGAACGAACTACTTCCAAATAGTTCTTAGCTTGTATTTCTCTGTGTTCTCACTACCTACACTAATACAGAAAAGAATAGAATAGACTAGACTAGAATAGAATAGAATAGAATAGGATAATTTCAGTTGGAAGGGACCTACAATGACCATCTAGTCCAAATGGATCAAAGTTTTCTTTCTTCTGATCTCTTTTTCTTACTGTCCAGAGTTCTATGACAGGTTCCTTATATTTTGCCGTCAGTTGTGCCCTGCCCCTCAGGGGGAATAAAACATTTTTTTGGGGCTTATGACATGAAGGCAAGGCTAGTAGAGCTCAGGAATGTAAAGACATGGATGTTTGTGCAGACATTCCTTTTCCTACTAAGTGGCTGAGTTTTAGATAGAGATCTGCCATGCTGAGAGTGTCATTACTGCACATCTGCAGGAATTGTTGTCCCAAGGTCTGATGACGAGAGGCTGGTTTTGTGTTTGTCCCTGCTCAGAGTAAAGTGGGCCTCGTTTTCAGCAGTGAAGGTGAAGAGCATGTACTGAACAGAAGGATTCCTGATCTTTTGTTTCTTCCCTTCAGCCCTTCACAATGCTTATAGTGAAGGTCAGAGCACAGAAGAAAAGTGCTTTTTGGTTTTGAGTCGCAAAGCAGTGGCAGCAGTTGAATTTTCCTGAGGGGGAGGTCCCAGGAGAGTCGAGAGCCTCAAAGACAAAGATATTATCTGTAATATCAAGCGCACAATAATCTTTGTGTTTTAGTGTTCCCTAACCACAGGAGATTAAGGAAGAACACTGGGAAGCAATGTAGTATTTGTAAGTCAATTATGGAGCATAGATACACAAGGATTTAGACACACATTTTCAGTTGTAATGGGAGGAAGATAAGAAAACCCCCATCATTTACAAAGCCTAGAGACGCTGTATGGGTGAAATGCCTCAGATTGTGTAATTTAGATAAAGACTCACTGATGTCCTATTATATAATGTAACTAAGCAAAGTCAATTTTTCTAAGATGTTTTCAGTCACTTTGCCACGTATTTTGTTTTGTTAGAGACGACACTTGGGGAGCGAAAGAGTCCTTTGTTTCATAAGAGCTCATCTGCTGCTCTTGCCTACTCCCTACTTGAGAGCATTTTTTTCTTCATGTGCCATCATGTTTATTTCCCCAGCAACAGTGACTGCATCTCAAACATGATTTCATAGAAATGAAAAGCTTCCAGAACAAGTGTCCAGAGCAGTTAAAGCAGAGGCTGAAGTCTCCTTCCCTTCACCCCCAGATTTCTACCTAATCACAATTTAGGATTAATGACTGCGTTTCCCATGTAATGGAGTTTTAAAGCACTGTAGTTCTGGAACTGATTATTCACTCAAAGCACAGACTAATGGGACATAATTTTTTATTGATTCAGTGCTCTGGCTTTCCTGTAAATCTCTTACTCCTTGTCTTCTTGGTATTCTTCCAGGTACACAGCAAAGCCATGCTTGCTGTCACTTGCCATGGATAAGGGAACTGGTTATAAAATCAGGAAAGAATATTTATCCAGGTATCCTGTTCACTGGTGGGATGCACATCTGCCAGCTCAACTGGGGGTACAGGTGATGTGTGGCTCCCCACTCCTATCTCTCATCCAGATGATATAAAAATTTTTGAGTCTTCCAGAGCTTGGAAATGTTTCCAGTTCTGGCAGGAAAGCCTTCTGCTTTTATGTCCGACTTGCTGGAGTTCAGGTCCCTATTGCTAATAACTCAGCAAGGAGCATCCTTTGAAATGCTGTGTGTAATTCTAGATAATTCCCAGAATGGTGAATTTAAAGTGGAACAGATGCTGAGAAGGGGGATGCTAGTGGTGGTTTACAGGGTAAGATTAAAAGACTTTGGCTGACAAAGTGTAACAAAATGAACGTTGAGAGGGGATGTGATCATCCCTGAGTATTTCAGGAAAGGTGTCAGTGCCACGCAGGAGCAAAATATCCCCAGCTATTAAAATGTGTGTGAATTATACTGGCACAAGAACAAATGGGTATTAATAAGAAATTAAACACATTTACACTGGAGAGGAGAACAAGGGTTTTAATGGTCAGAAAAGTGATGTGTCTGTCAGGAGATGAAAGGCCAAAATTCTAGGCTGAGTTAAAAGGGACCTTCATTTCTTTATGAAAAGTGATTGAAGAGGGGTTTGCCTGCAACCACAGGTGTTGGTTTCAGTGACTACAAAAGGGTTTGGTCCTAAATTCTCTTTTCCTTTTACTTAAACATCTGTCCATAGCCTGAAGGAATGAAGAAAGACTGTGATATAAAGTTTGCCCTCCCATTTTGGGTAGTGATCAAGGACAGCTGCTCTCACAACATGAGGGGTGCTTTTGGGTAAGTCAACCCTCCTTTGGCTCCCTCCTTGTTCCTCTCATATCAGGCTTAGCCCACATCTCCTGCCTTGGTTGTGGTTCACATCACAAGGTTTCTTCCTTCACATCCTGCATGCCTGGAGTGTTTCATATGCTTTGAGACAGAAGGTGAAGGGTTATGGGCTCTGTAGGTTTGCCTGTCTTGTGTGATGGAAACTTCCTCCATCAGCTTTTGGATGGGCAATCCACAGCCACAGGAAGAAAGACCAACCAGCTCAAGACGTGTTACAAGTCATAGCCAAATTAATGACACAGCTCCTACCTCTTTGCCCTTACCAGAATACTGAGGTACACATATGGCAAAAGTAATGTTACATTTCTGGGAAAGGATTTTTACAAATGCTTGGGCTCTACAATATGTTAGGCACTGGGACTGGATCCAGCAAAACACAATCCAGCTCTTTAGTGTCTTCTCCAGCAAAGATTTAGAACCTCAGAGAAAAACTCAACAAACTAGTAGAAGACACGTTCAAGGTAAACCACAAGAGCTTATTCCTCACATTAGATGACATAAGTTGTGAAACTGCCTGCTGCAGGATGTTGGGACAGTAAAAATCAGGGAAGACCAAGTCATGAAAGAAAAATAATCTGAGATAATACTTCTAGCTCTGGAAGTCCCTAAGGTGCAAAATGTTGGAGTCTGAGGAAGTGTTAAGGATGGGTATGACTATATGCTATGATTAATTATGGAATAATTGTTTATTATTACTTTGGTATTATCAATTATTGGACAGGACTAACAAATATGAGGCAGCCGGTTTGGCCACTTAGTGGGTCTAGTTGGATGGAGACTTTGGTGTGGCCCAGTACAGCTTGTCTTATATTTTGGGCTTTCTTCCAGGTGCAGGTAGCCCTTTACCCCCTGCAGAGCCTGGTTCACTACCCATTCTTTGAAACAATGCCTGCAAAAGTTTTAGCCAAGTGATTTCATTAAAAATATATGATATCTGCAAAAAGTTGTCACTTATTCCCCAGAAGGGCTTTGTTCTGGTTCAGGCAAGATGTGGGGGTTTTTGTTTGCAGAGACAGCGTGGTCCTAAGCTAGCACTGACTTAGCCAGGTTGCCTGAGCTGGTGGAAGGATGGAAGTATGGTGGCAGGACAAGGCATGGCTCCTTCTCCTCTAGGATCTCCTTCCACTGTCCTAGCTTGCCAAGAAGCAGCGTGTTCTGCATGCTAAGTATCAACATGGCACCAAATTTCATGCGCAATTTTGATAAATAAAATCTGTGTTCTAAGCGAAGGCACCCAGACAAAGCCCCTTTGTGAGAGCAAGACTTAGACCTAGTGTATGTCTTTGGAAGAAATGCAGAATTCATTCTGGGGAGGGAAACTGATACAAACAGCAGGCCATTTTCCTCTACAAAGACTCTCTTTCAAAGCTGGTGCATGCAGCAGAACAAAGGCTGACCCCACAATAGCTTGGAATATTTGATAATTTGGCTATTGTACATGCATACATCATGCCTGGCTGTAAACAAATAGGGCCATGGTTGGATTCACTGTGAGGATAAAATCAGCCTATTCCCCATTACCATTCTGGTTTCAAGGAAATGCTTTTTGTGTCTCTGCATTCTCTTGGCCAAGGTATGTCCACCTTGCCACCAAGGCCAAAGGGTCTCAGTTTCAAGCCCAATAACAAAGACACAAAAAGTTTTGCCACCATTTTGGAGGAAACTTCTTTACTGATGCAAAACTGGTTCATCACTTCTCTCTCCTATTCCTGTAACTTCTCTTTTCTTAAGGACCTTTTCTTAGTTGAATTAATGCCCAACCAATAAGTAGCCCAAGAAGAACTTGTGTCCAGGCAACTTGAGGACCATGAGGTAAATATATAGACTAACTCTCCATTCTGTTGTTCCTTGTGTGTAAAAAGGAGGAAGATACAACTGCCAAAGCCTATCCTTATGTGCCTGAGATACTCCAAAAATAGAAGAGTGTCTCTTGCTCAAGCATGTGAAGCAGTGGTAGCATGCAGATTAGTGATAGTTTTTATAAGTTGTCCACAAAGTTTTATGGGGATGGAACATATTTGCTCAGAGGATTTTGTGGTTATGCTCATAATGCAAGGAAAATTTTGGTTGCTGCACTGGAAACATAGCAAACCACTGGCCTAAGGCACAGTGCATTTGCAATGTAAACATCTGAGCTTTTGTTAATGTAATTGTCTGTAACTGGAGAACAAAACAAGCAGGGTGAGACTCTTGAATAGTCATCAGTTGCTTTACTGGATGGAACAATTTTTACTTTGACATTTTGATCCCATTCGGTTCATTGATTGGCATTAGGCAAGAGTTTTTGCAGCAATAGTTGTCACAGCCTGGCATGAATGGTTCGTCTCCTATGATGTAATGTCCCGTGGCATAACAGCACATAAACATTTTCTAATACCGTCGAAGTCTTTGCGCATGTTTTAATATTCAGGCCAAGAACACAGAGATCTGTTCCCGGAGAACAGCTGATGACATGTATGACTCAGCACATGGAGTTGCCTCTAAATACATAAGCACTTGACTATTATCAGTATTTACTCTGAGAGAGTTTGTAACATTGCTATAAATTGACCTTTTTTTTTTTTTTTTAGTATTTGCTACTTGTGTCCCTCAAATATTGTGAAGACACTTAGGGATGAAGGGGGAGGTTTTCTGGGGATCTCAAGAGCCAAAAAAGTACAAGAAAACTGTATGGGGAACTGACTGTCGTTGGAACACTGGTAGAAAGGAATAACAGAGTACTAAATTAGTGGTCAAAGGAGTACATGTGAAGCCACTTCCATGGATTAATGACTGGTTAAAGCGAAACATTTTCACAACGGAGAAGGAATGGACTAACAGCTGGTTCAGGCTGGAGAAGAGGAGACTGAGGGGAGACCTCATTAGAGTCTACAGCTTCCTCACGAGGGGAAGTGTAGGGGCAGGCACTGATCTCTTGTCTCTGGGGACCAATGATAGGAACCAAGAGAACAGCATGAAGCTGTGTCAGGGGATGTTTAGGCTGGAGAAATTTCTTCACCCAGAGGGTGACTGGGCATTGGAACAGGCTCCCCAGGACAGTGGTCACAGCACCAAGCCTGACAGAGCTCAAGAAGCATTTGGACAATACTCTTGAGCACATGGTGGGATTCTTGGGGTTGTCCTGTGCAGAGCCAAGAGTAGGACTTGATGATCCTTTTGGGTCCCTTCCAATCAGGATATTCTAGAATTCTAACAGGCTGCTATAGTGAGTTTATCTTGAGTTGCTTTTCTGTGTATTCATAAGTGATCTGGAAGAGGAGTGAATAAAGAAGTGACAGCAGTTCCTGATGATGCAGAGTTGACTGAGAATAATAAAAATTAAAACTGACAGTAAAGATTAACAGAAGGATCTCACAAAGGTTATTGGCTGAATGGTAGAATAGCAGATGCAATTCATGTACTTAAGGAAAACAAAACAATCCTAACCATGCACAGCGGTAAGGTCTAAAATTAGCTATTGACACTCAGAAAGAAGAGCTTCGACTCATCATGTATAACCCCATGAAAATGTCAATTCAATGCTCAGCAGAGAGAAAATGGCAAATCGGATGTTAGGTATTGTTCAAACAGGAGAAGTGCACAAAAAAGAGAAAACATAACAAGCTGCTCTAGAAATGTTTTGCACTCCCACCTGGGAAGCTGCACACCCAGAGCAGTTCTTAACTCCCTTGCTGAAAAAAAAATCCAAGCTGAAATAGAAAGGATGAGGAGAAAGGCAACAGGAACAGTGACAGCAGTAGGACCACTTCTCGTGAGAAGACTTCTTACTAACTAGGAAAGAGAGTGATTGAAAGAGTCTATGTTTGAAGCTGCAATGTCATAAGTGCAATAGAGGAGGTGAATAGTGAACAAATTATCTACCTTTTTCCTCCCCAGATGAGAACTTGGGGTCCTAAAATTAACTCTTTTCGTTTTCAGTAACAGAATTCTTAAACAAAACCCAGTTCTTTACACAGTCTAGCATTAAACTGTAGAATTCATTGTAAAAGCTCAAGAATAAAGGGCTTCAAAAAGTAGTTAGAGAAATTCGAGGGAGAAAAGTGCATTGAGACTGTTAATCGTAAAGAGTCTAGTGTGGATCCGCAAGTCCAAAAGGTGCTCATGGATTAGAAATGTATTGGGATTAGAATGTCATGTCCCTGTTGCCCAAGTGTTCACTGCTGCCAAAGACAGGATATGGTCCCATACCTCACCCATGGGCCAAGTGTGGTCCCACAGTAAGTGTCCTTGCCTTTTCTCCTGGAGCTGTAAAGAGCTCAATAAATTTGGTGCCAAATGTCTTTTAAAAACTGGCCTTCAGATTGGTGCTAGACCTTGAAACTCTGACTTTTCCAGGGTTACAAAGGTGGCAACAGAGTCTGCAAGAGCACTCAGATCTCCTGTGTCCCCCCGGGATTATGTACCACAGGATAAGGGAAACCAACCCACCTTCCCGTGTGCACTTCTTCTTCTGTTCTATGCAATTATGGCACCATTTAATCATTTGCTAACATTTTCAAAACATTTATCCCATGCCAGTGAGAGGTTTTGAGCTAGCTGTGGTACAGAGAAGCTGCTTTTTCAGAAACATCTGAAGGCAGTCACAAAGCTGATTTGACAGGGAGTTTCCATAGCTTGCTCTTGCTGCTCAAAGGTTTGCTTTCTATGACTCAGCCACTGATGTGACTTGGTTAATCATCAGAAAACTGCTGTAAGAAAAGACTAATTTTGAGCTGAATTCCATGAATATCTGAACGGTGGAGCAGGGGCAGAGGCTCAGAGCTGGGGTTAGCAATAGGATGAGGTAAGGAGGACCAACAGCTTTACACACTTCATTGGTACAAGCTTCTGCTTTCATAATAAACCCTTCCTCCTTCCAGAGACACAGGAGCTGCACTGAGCTCCAGGGGTTTGGGTTAACCTCAGAAAGCAGTGTCTTCAGTCCTGTAGCTTGCTCAAGGGACCTGCCTGCTTGTGTTCTTAGGTGTGTATGGGCTGATGTGAGCCCTCCTTCAGCTAAGTGAGCTGCGTGCCACATCCCCACCCCATGACTTTGGGACCAGGCAGCTGAGCCAGCATGAGAAAGGCTGTTATTTAACATTGCCATGGGCCAACAGAAAATGTTTCTTTCAGTTGCAGGAGGAAACCAAAAAGGGAGTGGTGATTCATGGTGAACCTATGAGTCATAAGAGTTGAGAGGGTTATATTAGAGTAGGGCAGGATAAACCCTACTCCTTACTTGATGGAAAGCCTTCAAGTCACTGTCTAGCTCATTTCCCTGGTATAACCAGCTGTGCTGCCTCGTGCTTGTTTAATTTGCACTATATTGCCTTGCCCTTCGCCTGACTGTTTTGATAAAGGGTGAAAATCATATTTATGCCCTTGGTGTTGTGCAGTGAATTGGTTCAGGCTGGACAAATCTGTTCTCTGTCCCAAGGCCAGGCTCGGAATGAAAGATGGGTCATTGCAGGGGGCTTTTGTCAGCAGCTGAAAAGCCAAAGCCCTGAGAAACTCATCACTGATACAAGGAAGACCTATGTGTCTGGTCCTCTTGATCCCTTCTTTGTCAAATTTTAAATCTCCCTGTCTCCTGCATGTCTGGCAGAGAGAGACCAGAGGGGACCCGAAGCTGGTGAAAACAGGAGGGAGAAGTGTGGCTGCAGAGTTTGGCCCTTGCCTTGCCAGCAGTGGAAGTGGGCCTGAGTGGGAAAGCTGGAAAGTGTCATCTTTCTGCACTTGGGATTCACACAAGTTTCCAAGGAATCACACCTGCTGAGGGATTGCAGGTGGGTTGACAGCACTGCAGCCTGCTTTCACCAACAGGACTTGTTGTGTGACTGGAGCAAACACTAAAGGTGGCTCATGTCAGGCTGGCAAATCTGAAGGATGATTAGTCCATGTCGTGTCTCTCAGTTGCATAGCACAGATCCTGCAAACCACAGCACTGGTGGCTGTTCTAAGCTGCAGACCTGTAACTCTTTTCCGGAGCAGAGGAAGACCTGAATCCCAAAGGCCATACTGCAGGAAGTCAGAAGAGATCCTGTCAGGGCTGCTGAAAGGTGTTGTGAATCCTTGAATATTCATGTAGCCAAATATTACTGTAGCTGTGACTGCTCTGAGGATGTAATCCATCTGAGACATGCAGGGAGAGAAATCTTTTGTCATACTGTCTTCAGCTTTCTTTTATCTATTAAGAAATCTGTGCAGAGCTTAGGAAAACCGGTCTTTAAATCTGTCATCAGCTTTTAAAAGACAAGCCCCAAAGCTCCAACTTACTATTATCTGAGAAACTTGTGAAATAAAACTGGGGAGGCGTGTGGGTGCTGAGTTCTGTTTTCCAACTCCGTGAATGAAGCTGCAAGTGAATGGGGAATGGGTAGCTTGTGTTTCCTCCCTGCATCAACACCTCTGCCAGGAAGGGGCCTGTTTCTCCACTGAGCTCACCCAGCTAGAGGTAATTATGCTGTTGTAAGACACTAACAAGTCAGAACAGCAGATTCGTGTGATCTCACATGCTGGACATGGGATTTACTCATTTGACTTCATCTTTCCATTCTGTCCCTGTGGAGGCAGTGTATTCATGGGCAGTATTACACTGTGGTAGCTTCTCTGCACTGGGATCCCATGTGTCTGATGCAGCTGCTTGGTCTGTGAATTCCTCATCAAATATGTAGAGGCAATCCCAGATGGGAGGAGGGAGGCAGGGTCCCTACGAACACCTTGCACTCATTTTCACTTCAGAAAGTCCAGATGAGTAAATATCATCCATGAAGTGGTTTCTTATAGAAATAGCATGTTGTTTGCCCTAAAAATGAAGAGCCTTTTCTCATTTCCAGAAGCAGCATGATAAATATTTTCATTTCAGTATGTTTTTTGTTGGGAATCATTTTCATTTAGTTTCTTACGACAGTGACTTGGGGGCTAAGAATAACTAGACTCTCGCAGTTCCTAGCTGATGAGACATGTATTTTGAGAACTAGGTTCAAACTTGCATTACTCATAAGAAGCATAATCTGCAGCTGCACTGTGCTCAGCAACATGCAGCTACTCCAGTCTCTTTGCACCGAAGGAGCTTGATAACAAGCAGGGCAGTGAAAGCTGCCTCCAGTCCTCTAGCTGGGAATAGCTGATATTTCCCAGATAGCTGCTGCTGCGGGAGATACCCACGCAGAGCTTATTAGTGCCACGCTGGCTTCTGTTTTGAAGGTTTATGAAAATGCTCTGTACACAAACATCTGTATTTGAGTGCAGAGAAGCCTTTTGTAGCCAGTAGGTTTGCAGTTCACTGGGGAAATGGCCTGATCCTCTGCTCAAGTCAGGCAGCTCGAGCCTTCCTCCAGCAAGGGGGCTGCCGTGGGCCCATGGAGAGTCACCCTAGACCAGTGTTGCAGTTTGAAAATGTGCCTGTTTACACTGGCCACCTCTTATCACCTGGCAGCGGTCTAGTGAGTTGTGAAGACACAGAGGGGTACTGACCACAGAGCACAAGCCATATGAAACCTGTGGTTTGGTGGGTGAGCTGCTTCCTCAGACAGCTGGATTAAAACTGACACAGGTCTCTGGGCTGATGCCTCACCTCTGTTTTACAAGGATGATCTCCGGCTAGTACCCTTCTTTGGTCTTGGAGTGGTTTTGTTTTGTTTTTTTTTTTAAATCTTCTGATGGTCAGAGAGAGGAGAAGGGATATAAGGTAAATGCTTTTCAATTAGAGATGCTCATCACATGTCCCTGTCTGCTCTGGATGCTCCAAGTGTCCAGCACAGGGACAACAGGCTTTAACCAGTCAGCTTTATGTGTGCCCTGGAGCTCCACAGCTTGGACATTTGCAAAGCCTTGGGACTGGAGGGAGCAAATGAGGACAGCATGGAAAGGTCTGGGTCGCCTGTAATGTGGGAGGTGAGCAGAAATGCCAGAGGAGTCAGGCACTTGGAATGGGAGGGGGCAGATAAAGCCTGCAGGACTGCCCGGAAGGGGCAGGAGGGAGTGTGGGACGCTTCACTGCCGTGTCAGGGGCAGGGGAACTGTAGGGGACTCCAGATTGCAGTTTAGAGATGGGATTGAGAACCTCAATCCCTCTTGCCTTCTTCAGGCCAAAAAAAGTTTCTGTTAATTTTTTTTTTTCTGAAATTCAGATTTTGATGTGAACAGGACATAGAAAGGAGAAATAGTTTGTGTCAAATGAAAAAAAAGGAAGCAGAAGCAAATATGTATGCTGAAGTGTCTGAAATATGGTGTGAAATGAGTGGCTAGTTGCTATTTGGAGTTGCAACTGGCTGAAGGCAGTGTCATTGGAGCGAGGTGAATGAAGTTTATTAGATTTCTCTGCAGTGGATGAGATTACACTCCCGAGAAGTCAAAAAGGAAGCTGTGAATCTTGGCCACTTTTAGAACCACAAATTATTATAGTGAGAAGGAAATTTGTGATCTGATTTTAAACAGAGAATCATAGAGTGTCTGTAAGCAAGGACTCATGCAAAGGTACACAATGCAGTGACGACCCAGAGATACAGGTCTGACAGGATGCTCTTGAAATTGGACTACTGCCAGGAAACTGTGGTGCTCTCCAAGAGGATGCAGGAAGATGCTGATAGTGATCAAAAGCAGAGAAGTCTTAGAAGGTGTTCAAGGTTTTCACCTTGTTTGGCAGAAGTGCTGCCACACTTCCTTCGCGCACTAGGTGTTGGTATGGTGCACCCACTGGGGAAATGATGGGGAGGGCCGGGAGGGCCAGGAGGGCCAACATCTGGCCATACCTGTGGACAGTGGTGTGACTCTGGTTTCAGAGCTTTTTAGGTGCCTGAAGGCCTTTGGAGAAATTTATCTTTGTCCCTATGCCCTTGCCTTGGACAGATATATCCTATTTGCCTGTGTTACGTGCTTTGAGATCTGGGTTATGATTCCTGCCAGCGTCCCTGTGGGATGTGCAAGGGTCTTGTTCACAGACTGTGTGATCATTCTGCTCAAGCCATCACTGGCCCTGGGAGGATCTGGGCATCCATACCTGCCAAGCCAGGCCCCAGGCACCAATGTAAAGATGCACTTTGTCTGGACAAATGACTAACTATTGCTTGAAGGAAGATCAAAAAGGGCTGCTGGTGGTTACGAAATGAACCACCAAATGAGCTGTGGAGTCAGGGGGCCTGAGAGGATGCTTGCACAATTTATCTTTTTTTGATTTTGCTCACATTTAGTAAATACTAGCTAGGGACAGCTTAAGCAACGCCTTCAGCCTCTACTCTGTTCAGGTCAGATATGAGGTTGGTGGGATCAGCAGAGACTCCACTAAATTCCCTCCTGAGGATCAATCTAAGCGCTGCAGTAACTCCAGCCATGCTGCCACAGGCCATGTGGGAATTTCTTGCCACAAATGAAAAAGTGAGCTTGGGAAGAGCTGGGCCATCATTTCTAGCCAAGACACAAGCACATGTGCTTATTTATTGTTCCTGTAACTGGATGTGAACTCCCGTCTTGAATTCATACTGATTTAGAGGAAAAAAGCCCCTCTTCTAGCTGTCCTTAATGAACACAACAAAAACATGCCTTGCCAGCTGATTTAGTTCTTTAATGGGGTGGAATGTGAACAGGCAGCCATGTCTTCTCAGTTTCCAGGTCTTGATTCTGCTCTGAGAAGTCCTGTGAGTACTGTGGGCAGCTGGGGAGGCAAGAGATCCGCAGGGCAGCCCCAGGGGCTGGGAAGCGGAGCCCAGTGCCATGCCTGCAGGAGAGACGGGCAGGAGGAAAATCAATGAAATTAGGAGGGGTCAGCTTGTGTCAGGCTTGTTGGGAGAGTGGCATGACTGGCTGCCAGGTTCCTTCCTTCTCATTTTGATTGTGGTGCAGGGGCCAGTCATGTTGCAAATGGACGCTGAAGCGGTGAGACCTCATCTGCAATGACTGTGTCCATGTGTGCAAGGAACAGGTGCGATCAAACCCTCCAGGACATTGTTGTGCCAGAGCAAAGAGACTAAAGGAGAGATCTGAGGTAACCTGCCTCAGCTACTGACTGATGCTGTGAAGCCAAGTTGCTCCTGCACTCAGCTACCCTGTGTGTGTGTGTGTTTGTGTGCCCAGTGATGGCAAAGGCAGAGCAGCTTTCCTTTGAAGCACACAATTCATGCACATCTTGGGTGCTTTGGTGGAAGCAACCATGGCTGAGTAGTTCACACCAAACCGTGCCTGTCTTGGGGATGCTCAAGGTTATGCCTTTCCTGAGGCTGGATCCAGTGTGGATGGGACTGAGCTGGAGGTGAGGTCCCTGCAGTGTGGGTGTAGGCTGGCATGGCACACTCAGGGCTCTTATTCAGCACAGGTAAACTCAGTTCGAGGTTCAGAAGTCTCCAGGCAGAGATATGCAGGTGCTCCTTCCTCACTCTCATACCCATCTGCCCTCAGTGACCACACACTGAGTGCTTTCTTTCTACTTCCCATTTTTGCAACTCTGGTTTGATTTCTCATGCAAGGCTGACCTTGCTGTGGGTTATGGCTGCTCTAACAAGCTCCAGCTGCTGTTTAGGAAGGGCACCTGGAGCCAGAGCTGCAGGAGGAGGCTGTGCTTTTGCAGTTGGTGAGAGGAGTTTTGAGCCCTGGCTCTCACTCTTGGGTGAAAGCTCTTCTTCCTGGAGTATGGGGATGAAGGACAGGGTGTCTTAGGCCTGAACAGGAATGATTAAACACTTGCCTGTGATGCTGGCAGCATGACAGCCCTTTCTTTGTGGCCTGGGTAGAAAAGTGCCTTGGCTTTCTCATAAAAATTATGTTGCATGGGGCAACATAAGCACGTAGACCTGCTGGATTGAGTCCAGAGGAGGACCATGAAAATAATCAGGGGGCTGGAGCACCTCTCCTGTGAAGGCAGGCTGAGAGAGTTGGGGGTGTTCAGCCTGGAGAAGAGAAGGCTCTGGGGAGACCTTACAGCACATTTCAGTACCTAAAGTGGCTACATGAGTGCTGGAGATGGACTTTTTGTGAGGGCATATGGTGATGGAACAAGGGTTAACGGCTTTAAATTGAAAGGGGAGGGACTTAAATTAGATATTAAGACGAAATTCTTGACTGTGAGGGTGATGAGACACTGGAAAATGTTGCCCAGAGAACTTGTGGTGCCTCATCCCCCATTCAAGGCCAGGTTGGATGGGACTTTGAGCAACATGGTGTAGTGGAAGGTGTCCCTGCCCATGGCAGGGGGTTAGAACCAGATGGTCTTTAAGGTCCCTTCCAACTCAAACCATTCTGTGATTCTATGAAACTGTTCTTATCAGGAGGAAAATGATGAGTGTAAAATTTTTGAGAGAAAACATTTCCTTGCTATGAATTAATCTGCACAGAGAGGGAGAGGCTCAGACATTCAACTGAAAGAAGAAGAAAGCCTGGCCCTTGGGGCCCTTGTTACTGCTCTGTGGTCTGAGTCAGCACTGTCACCCTGGGGCAAAATGGGACAAACCGGCCACAGCCCTATTTCATTTCTCCATTATCTGAGAAAGGGCCGAGTGAGGTCCCTGACCCTGGGGCAACAACCAAAGAAGCCCTTCTTTTATCTGCCTCTGGCCTGCTGGGGCAGTTCTCTCCAGGGCGGGGTTTTGGTTTGACTCTCTTCCCTAATGTCTGTAACAATGTGGCTGTGCCGGCATGAGGAGACTCAGGCAGTGCTCAGAGGGATGAGAGCCCTGGCCCCACTCGCCACTGAGCTGCCTGCACTGAGGGAGAGGATGGCCTTGCAGTAGTGCTCCAAATGTCTGCTGTACTAGAGGGATCATGAAATCACAGTCTAAATCCCTCCACTTGCTATTTAGGACACATACAGGCTCTATGACGAAGCTGGGGTACACATTTTAACCTCAGGTAAACATCCTTCCCAAGGACTTTCCTAGGGGAAGCTGTCAAATGAGGATCTGCCCATATGAAGTGCGCCTCAACTTGTCCATCCCTTCTTGGGGTCAACAGGTGAGTGCCTACATCACTTTCCACGCTGCCTTTGTCCCTGTTGACATAGTGCAGCTCTCTGGGCACCACACTGGAGTACATCTCCCTTTCTCTCATTTGTAAAGGAGTTATTGATTGGCACTGACTGCAAGATGGTGAAGTGGCTCCTGGCAGCCATGTAAAATGCCTTAACAGATCACTGATTGCCACAGATGAGAAGGCAGCAATTACACTATTTACACCACAGTTGTTTTGTTTTACAGCCTAATTCGTATTCATTCCCCTGTAACAAACACAAGAAAAAGCACCCATTCATTGGTGTTACTCATCTGTATAATTAAACAGTAAGTGCCTGATCTGTCAAACAGATAGAGGTTCATTCAGGTTTTGCTTGCAATGTGTTTGCTCAGTGGAAGGGTGTTCATCATGGCTAGGCTTCGCGAACG
>VZRE01016406.1:0-193330 GCA_013396775.1 Cephalopterus ornatus
TTGGCGAAACAATCACCTGAAGAAAAGAAAATTACACATAGTGAGACACAAGTATTAACGCTTAAGGGAATCGGTTTGTGAAGACAAGACAGACTAAAGCATCCAATTCACACTAAATTATTCACTAATTTGCTGATAGAAATCTATTCTAGAAAGAAGATTTACCTTTTAGTTAGACCTTTAGCATTTTTGACACACTATGCTTTGTGCATTCATGTATGTATGCATATGCATCAACTTTGGAACTATGTGTTTGCAGCACTTTCAGCTCCAGGAGTTCAGTAAATGGAGACTAGGCTTGGTTGGCAGCACAGTGGGGTCAAAGTGAGTCCACACATACACGTACAAATGTAGGCCATGAGTCAACCAGGATAACCACTGCTAGCTCAAGAGGCCTTCTCTTACTAGCTATATCAGTCATGCTATTGTTAACAGAACTTCTTCAGCTGTGAAGCTGAAATATCTTATCAAAGAATACATCAGCATCTCCACTACTTGCGTATTTTAAATCAAGACTGCCTAGAGTTTAAGTGCAGGTATCAGTCTTAAGATAGAAATTACTGGCTAAAATTTGATGGTCCGCTATAGGTAAAATTAGATTATCACAATAATCCCTTCTGGCCTTAAAAATTTATTAATTTTTAATAAAAATTAATTTAAATCAAATTCCATCTTCTCTCTTTTATGCTGCTACATTAAGATAAATTGAGGTTCTGTTATGCAAAATATTTCAACATAATCTTACAGACTTAACTCCATAAGAGAATATGTCTGTGGACAGGAGTAGAAATGCCCTTCATTTTTTAAATTTTATTCACCTTATAAAATAAGTCTGTCTCCCAGCTTAAGCCTCATTATTCATAAAACAGTACCCCTAATATTGCATTTATACATATGAAAGTGTAAATGAAAAAATAATCTGCTACATGAAATTCCCCAGATGTTTGCAGCTTACTGGGTAAAGTATATTTTTTGTTCCTATCTGATGATATCATCAGCAGAGACAGGGCACTTCCTCTGAAGCCATGCAAATCTCTCAGACTGTCCATGGATTTACTAACTAACAAAAGGTTCCCAAAATGTCTTTGAAGAGATTTGTGAAGTCAGACAATGACATATTCTTTAAATTAATAAGAGAGCGTCATTGTCTGTTAGAGCATAATAATAAGGCCAAAGAATTTTCAGGAACAGTTTGTAGAGGATAGTGGGAATATCTCTTAATATTTTGTCCTTTTCCCCACCCATCTTTCTCTATGCAAAGTTGAGACTTACTCAGTTTGCACTTCCTGTCCCATCATCCGTTTTCCATGTCATCTGTAACTCATCTTTTGCCTCTGCTCTATCTCATGGTAGCTGACCTATGTTGCAACCAGAGACCAATAAATTCTGTGGTTCTGTCAGACTTTCAAACCCCAAATACTTAGGTGAATTTTAATTGGTTAACCATAGAATGGATAAAAATCCATTAATGTGTGCATAATCTTTCTGGATACAATGCTTCATCTAATCAGTTTTTTAGCAACCCTGATGACAGCCATGATGATAGCCACTGTGTAGTGGAAGAGCATTAACAGCATTTTACATTTACATTTTTTGCTACACCAGAGAATTTTTTAGTTTAATTTCAATTCTCATTACAAAAGGTCTGATTGAAAGTCACAAACCTAAAAGGAAAGTGATCTCATTTAATTGTAGTGCTTGGTTACACTTCATTTTATAAGGTTGCTTTCACTTATTTTATATAACTGGGGGGTGAGGAGGAGGGGGTTGTTAATGACAAATAGTAAGAGGGTTTCATTTAAAATCCTACTCAGCAACTTGGTATGTCTCACTACCAGAAAGTGCAAACAGTGAAGAAATTATGGGCTTCATTTATCTTTCTTTTTTTTATCAGCCATGTGTTACATTAAGAAAGTCACTTATTCTGAGTGCTGTTGGCTCAACTTCTTTTGGAGCTGGCATATGTTACATGGCAGTATTATTGTGTACTGCTGAAGCACTACGACAAGGGGATGGATAGCAAATGAATAAGTATCTCTGGGAAAAGAAGGCCAAAATATTCCTCAGTTTAAGACTAATTGCAACAGTGTTTATCTCTAAAGACTTGTGAAATATAGTCCAAGAGCATAATGACAAGCAGCCTGGTTGTTACCGATGACACAGTACCACCATTAACAAAAAAAGACATAAACTGCTACATCCGTATAAAGTGGGTAAAACTATCTTCATTTTGTAGACAATTTAAGACATGGAGATTAAATAACTCAAGTAAGGAGATGTAGTAAGCCAGGGGCAGAGCCAGGAATACAATCCCAGGGTCCTTACTCTGTGTTGAATGCTCTTGTCACTGGGCTGCTGGATTAAGATAATAAGAAGGCTCCACTCTGATAGGAATTAAGAAATCCTATAACTTCTGCTAGCAAGACGAGTTTGGAGCAGTTTGGTATGAGCATTTCAGTGCAAGAGATGGTTCACATCAACCCCTGCTTCTGCTCCATAGCTAATGCAAAGGTCGTGACCACTTTCCTCTCTTCTCATTCTTCAGTTGGATAGTTATCTCTTTAGGGATTATTAAATATGGTTGTACTATACATTTCAAAAGGTGTGAAACTCATGGCTTTTTGACTGAGACATTGTATGGTCAAACATCAAAGATATATTTTCTCCATGTTACTTCTACTACCGTTATACAGCCAATCCAATCTCACTCGGTTCCTATCTCAGTAGGCAGAAGAATCACGTAAAAAGAAGAATTAGTACTAGTGATCTATCAGTAGAAAGGGAGAAGAAGCAGCAGCAAATGGAATGAAAAGACTACATTCTTCACCCTTTTGAGAAGTGAGATGAAAAAATATGAGCAATAATGGATAACTGAACAGATGGGTTATTACCTCCATTGAAATCTGACATTTCCTCAGATGAATGACTTGGCTGGTTGATCAAGACTGGCACTTTGCTCTCCACAGTGATCATTCCTGAGTGCTCAATATATTAACAAAAAAAAGAAGACATAATACACATAGCCTTGAGAATTCTCATGTGATGACAGTTCATCTATTTGAGTCAAGGGAGAAACATACTCTTGAAATTTTTCCAATGTGTTTGTGTTTGCAAATACGACCCTCTAAACTATGTTTAAGCCCCAGTTCAGATTAAAGTCATCAACAGACTCAGAAGTTGATATAATCAGGAGACTTTAATGTAAACAAAATCTAAGCAGAGCAGATGCAGAGAAAATCATTAAAGGTGTTGGTCCTTCCTGAAGGAAGAAAGGTATTGATTGTCTCCATGTATCCACAGCACATGCAACCTGCTCTAGGTGAACCTGCTTTAGCAGTAGGGTTGAACTAGATATCTCCAGAGGTCACTTCCAAAGCCAATCATTCTGTGATTATGTGAAGGTCAGGATGTGGGAAATAAAGTCCAGAAAACACAAACTATTTTGATTTAACAAAAACCAATACCAGAAAAAGGAAACTCTTTCCTAAATGTTATCTCACTCCCAGAAAAGTCTGTTCAGCTGGACATATTTACCCTAAGATTTTTCAAGAGTTTGGACATGGATTGAAATTTTGTGCTATAGTTTGTTTTGACTTCTAACCTGACCAAGGAGTAATTTCAATCATTTCTTACTTTTTCACATTGCAAAAACCTTCATTAACAATGTTTGAACCAATTTTATCTCCTTAATGATGTCTTCACAATAAAAGCACTCCAGGGCCAAACCTATCACTTCCCACTGACTTGTTAAGGGTGGAGAGGAGTGTGAGTCATGTTTCATCAAGACATCTTGGGTAACATAACTTTTTTTTCTATTTGAGTACACAGAAATAGTCAGGTCTTGGAGCTGTTAAATTGGATTTTAAATGCTTTGACAGATATTACATTTTAAATGGGATTAACCTTTTTCTTCAACCTCCAAAGTCTGAAAAAATTATATACATATATTCTACAATGATACTAACAACAAAGAGTTAGAAACCACCAGGTGAAAACTTCAGTGATGTAGCCTTAGGCAGTGCACAGCTAGACAGGGAGCAGGGAAGAAAAATGGCATGGATAATTCTGAAATGTATTAATAGACTCAGGCAGGAACAAAATTGCCATGCTACATTAAGAAGATGCAAAGACACATGGCAGCAAGCTCTGATGCACCAGGTGTAGCACGGGAAAACTAGAAGAGTGGTAGTTCTTCAAGAGCAGAAGCCCCAGGGAAGAAATCAGTTTCTTCTCCCATAAACTTGTGTCAGAAACATGGACAGTCTGCTAGGAAATTAATCTTTCCTATGCATCTAATTTTTCTGTCTTGCGACAGCAAAAGGAAATTCCATTGAGGCAGCTTATATTTAAGATTGATCAGAAAACAATGTTTTTGCTCTGTCATATGACCAGGGGTTTAAAAGGGGTTCTCCCTGTACATTAAGAGAATCTGTGGATTTGTAATAATTTTGAGAGAGGAGGGGGTTTACATTTTACATTTTCTTGTTGTTCCCTTTTTTGATGGAAAACAGTGCCCTTCCTCGGAGTATCCAGCTGTGCACAGGATAGGTCAACTCCATGGATTTGTGAGAACTTCCAATTTTAGGTCAATGTCCTAAGGACCTATCTACTGGCCACACTGTCAGGAGTTCACTGTTCTATTGTGGTCTGACCCACATGCCACATCAGAAATTTTCTAGAGAAAAGAAGTTGGTCAGAACTTACACATTTCTATGAACTTCAATTTTATACTGAGTTCACTTAAAAAAAAATAAAAAATAAACATTTTGCTGAAAACTTGATGCTTAATCTTCTCAGGGACCAGAATTCTGCACTTTCAATAGCTACAAGATAAATCTCTGCCCTCATCAACATCCGTGTCTCTGCCGTAGCCATTCCCAGACAATTCAGAACAAAGCAGGGCAAAGGCTATCACTGCCTAGAAAATCCCTATCCGTGCCTTTCTTCCTGCTGTTGCTGCTAGAGACAAACGATTTCAAGAGCTGTATTTCTTCAAAGCAGGATGAAATTATCTTCTTAAAAACAACAAAACAGAATAACCTTTAAGGGAAATAAATCCCAAACATAACCTCTTTGTCACTGCTGTTAGCATCCTCTAATTTCTTTCTATGAGCTTCTCAAGCTTTGACCCCTCTTCCCTCCTCCTGCCTGAACAAGTTGCTGTGCTCTTCACACCCTTACCCATTTAGCCTCACAAGAAAGGGTCTGTGTTTATCTCTGCTTTCAAAATGGCTAGCAGTCTGGTATTAAAAACAAAAAAAACAAAAAAAAAACCAAAGCAAACCAAGCCAAAAAAAAAAAAAAAAAAGGGAAAAAAAAAAGCCAGCAACACAACACAGGGCCTTTCATAGCTAGCTTAGTTAGCAACCTCTCTCCTCAGCAAACCGATGTCCACAGGCAACAACCCCACACTCACTGCGTGACCTCTCCACTGGCTGTCCCTGAAGATCAAGAAGTGTCTGACCCCACAGATCTGTCGCCCCTACCAGAAGGGCCACGAGGCAGGAAGCAGAAAAGGAAGGAGGACCTTACATGTCTGTGCAGGGAAGTAAAGGTCTGGGAAAAATACAGAGTGCCCCTGGATTCAACAGACTGCAGGAATGGCAGGAATCCTCTCAGCACAGGTACATTTGTCGCTCCTGCCTGCCATTGCCAGGGTATTAAGACCCCGTCACTTCAAATCTATCCACAATGTATTCCTTATGTGTAAAAAAATTATTTTGCAGTAACAGTGGCTCTCTGCTTAAGGAACAGCCTTCATGTGTGGATGAATCAGGTGATAGGCATCAACATACTGCAACTGAAGATCTAGGACTCTGTGCATGCAAAATACACTTCCAGCCAAGAATATGTTTCATGTTTTTTTCTAGTACTCAGAAAATAAAATAACTTTTTACCAGTGAGATGATGCAGTTACTCCACTAGCTCAAAGTGCTAAGAATTTAGCTTGTGCCTGCAATCTACAGTGAGACAGTTACACCAGTTTTAGAGAAAAAAGACAATATCAAACATGAACTGCTCAACAAAGCAATGAAAAATGAAAGCAATTATTCACACTGTTTCAGGAATCCCTCACCATAAATTCAGCTGATAATGTTCACATTCCTGTTGGCAGGCTACCACATGATAGGTGTTTTGTGGAGTATATTCATAAAAATGTCTGGGGGAAAAAAAAATCCTGACTTCAAAATTCATTGAATTGAAAAACTGAATTTGTTTCATATTCAGGCTTTGCAGTAGTGTCTTCTATGAGGAGTGTGGGATTAGCTATTAAAATGTTAGGCTTTGAAAATATCTGTAGTTGATATAAATAGAGATGAAAGAAAATTTTCTGATGAAAGAAAAAGTTCAGGTCATCAAATTAAAGAAAAAAAAGTGATATAGTGTAAATGACCGACTATCCAATTTTAAGATTCAGTTCCAGTATGGGAATAAAAATTCCCAGTGAATAGTCCTAAGATATTCATGTGTAGATACTTTTTTTTACAAAAGATTTAACAAATCTTAAAAGCAGCAATCCCCTAGAAAAAACAAATTGCAAGAGGAAAAAGGTCTTAATTTGTAAAATAAATTATTCATTGAGAATTGTTTCTCCAGATGAAATTTCCATTTTGAATAACTGATTTCATTCTTTCTTACTCTCCCACGTTCTTTTCTTCTCTCCCTGCAAAAAAGAAAGTTTTCTTCCTTTTCACAGGAGAAAATATGTAAAGTCAAGATTTTTTACTACCCAATGTACCTATTTGAAAAAGAAACAAAGGAATGTATTTTTAAAACAACAAATTTCCAATATGTTTACCCCTTGCATAAACAAACAGAACTGGAGTTTGCAAGAAATATTAAAGTTAATTTAAATTGCAAATCTGACCTTATTAAAATGGCTTTGCAGAGAGCTATAAACAAACAGTATGTGAGCTGGTAATGTAGCCAAAATAACGGAAGACATTCTCAACCAGCATTATAATTAAAGTTAAAAAAAATATTGTTTTCACAGTTCTCAAAATCTCAGAAGGGGTGGAGAAGTGAGGAAAATGTTTTAAGGAAATCTCAGGGTTGGGGGAGAAAGTATTCCAGTTGGATTTCTCCTTTAAGAATTGTTGTGACATTTACTCTTTCAAAATCAAAATATATTCTGATTATTAAGCACTTACTTAATTTAATGTGTTTTGAATACTTTTCTCTTACAATTACTACATTGCCTCTTAATGTTTGAAGCACAACCATTAAGATTTACTGCATCTTCTGTGAGAATAAAAATGGAGCAATTAAGACCGTGCTTGTATCTGCAATGGAAGTGGAGAGCTAATAAATTTCAGAATTAAAAGCCAGCAGATAAGCTGGGCTGCTTTCTTGGTTTATGGAAAATCTATACCTGAAGGTCTATTTAAACCAGCGTATTGTTAGCAAGCAAATTGTTTCCTCTTACTTACAAAAATAATACAGGCTGCAGAAGACCAGGAAAATTAGAAGAAGCAGAGGTGAAATTCAACAGGATATTTCTACCACCCCAATAGTCTTACTCTTTGGTACAGCATGCATGGCTCTTGGCAAGTGTAAAGGAGTACTAGCTCTCTGTGTGTAGATATTTTCTGATCACAAATGTACTAACTGAAAAATGAGCCATTTCCCTCCAAAACAGAGGCGTGATAGAGCAGGAAGGCAGTTGTGCTAAAAGCTATAGGGCTGCAAAGATATTTTATGTAAGTAAGGTGGTTTTTTTCCCAGGAACCTTCTGTGTTTAAGTTTCAAATTCCCCATCAGCCACATGCAAGTCCTGGAAACCTGGGTTTATAAGATTCTATGGATATGATGAATGTGTATTTGCCTTCTCTGTTCCCTGTATACAGAACTTGGACCTACTCCAACTGAGCCTGGAGCCTGATCTCTCTGTGAAAGGTTCCAGCTGAATTGCGAGCCACAGAGCACTGGCCAGTAGCCAATCCCACCCTGCAGTTCCTCAGGGCCTGTTTCTCAGGCCCCTTCATCTATGCTCTCTTCTACCTCACCGATACCTCGCTATGACATGTTGGCCTAAAGGCTGTGGGCTATCAGGTTGCATCATCTTTTGGTTACTTCTGGCATAAAACCAACAGGAATAACAGTTTGGTCAGACGCATCATCTATATAACAGTATAGCAAGATCAAACAAAGTTTCTGAGTGCTAATGGTGAATTCAAAAATTTGAGTACCCACCATGTGACAAAGGAGCTGAGACTCCTGCCTGGTTCCTTATGCTTTAAAGCCTGCCTGGGTATTCCTCCCCATCTGAAAAAGAGTCTTCAGTTCCTGTTGGCATTTGAATAAATATAGACTCGTGTTTAGATCAAGAATAAAGAAAAAGAATTATAATTTAGAACAGACATTCCCCCTTCCCCCAATCCTGTTACTGAGAAAGGAGAGAGCAGCAGACGTACACCAGTGCCAGCCATGCAGGAACACGATCCACGTGGGGATAGATCCAGGGACTGAAATGGAGAGGAAACGTAATGTGAGCCAATTCCTCAGCCAAGGAAGTGCTACCTACATCTGTATCATTGTTATGAGTGAAATGAAGCCTAAGAGAGTATTTTCCATACCACAGCAGATGGAATGATTGTCATGGAAGATACTATGTTTTAGGGGATGGCAGTACTAAAATAAGCCATCACACACCTTTAGTTCCCTTTCCTTCATACATTTTGTAGCTACATGTTACCATATGAACATCAAGTAGCCTAAATAGGACCATTAAATACACACTAAAAACTAATTCCACCTTTTTGAGTAGAAAGAAAAAAAAAAGAAGACTGAAAACTAGGACTGCAGATATGGCAGATGTGACTACATGAATCAACACATACACCGCGAATGTTCTCAGAGACTTAAACTGACATCAGTATTATACAGACAGCTCTGATTACAAGTCTTGGAAGCTGTATGAAGCAGACCGCCATATCAGTGCAAATATCTGAATTAGTTCAGTCTCCCAATAAAGTTGATCTCATTCTAGACTGGGGAATTTTTCACATGGGAAAAAAGGGAAGATAGGTGTTCCCGGGCTGGTAACTTCCATTTACCATTGGATTGTTTCCATTTGTCAGCGTGAAAATCAGTCAAACGGCAACAAAAGATTTCCTTTTCATGTTTTTTTCCTGCAGCTGAAAAACTACTCCGCCTTCCAAGCAGGATGTCCAACAGATTAAAAATCAGTATAAGGTTTCCCTCAGTTACAGATAACATTTAAATTGCTACCTATGAGAGCAGAGAGCCCAACTGTTTTCTGATCCATTACAGACTATGGACTGGGGGTACACACATCATGCAAGTAAGGCCATACGATGGTTATCAGTGAGGACAAGAAGAAGGAAAGAGGAAGATGCTTAAGTCAGGCTCTCAGAGGTGAGAAACTCCTGAATAGTGATTTCATTTGCAGATTCCCAGATCCACAGTCCTTCCTCAGCTCTGCTGCCAGGCTCCCTGCTCAAACCATATCAGATTTCTGGCCCATCTGCAGAGACCTGCCCCACAGAACCCTGTCTCAGAGTCACAGAAAGCTCATAGGTGAAATCAAACTGCATAGCTCTGGCTGGAGCATGTTTTATGAGAATAGCAAGTAGGTAAGTAATCGGTCACTTGAAAGAAATACAAGGCAATAGAGAATGCTCAGAGAGATTCAGAATTGTAGTTTAAAGCCATAATTACTTGTGCCCTGGGCACGGAAAATGAATTATTGCCTTCCTCTTTGCAGCAGTTTTTTATACATATTAGAAGATCAGACAGCCACACTAATTTTTTTCCCTCACAACCCATGTCTCTCTAGGCTTTTGATTATTCTCATCACTCTTCAATTACACCCCCATATTTCTTTGCAATTTACACTAATAATAGTCAGCAGATGGAATGACCAAATCCTCCAAATTGAAGAAAGGGAACAGCTCTCAAGACTGAATTTGCTACTTAGACTACAAGTTTTAAGGGAGGGAACTATTTCTATTGTCAAGAGGTATAACAATACATAACAAACTTCTCTGGATACTTTTCTCAACCTCTTCCATAAAATGATTCATCAGAAGCAGAGAGACACATAAGAACTCATAAAAAAAAGTGAGATATTTTACTTAGAGCAAAACGAATAGAATAGAATAGAATAGAATAGAATAGAATAGAATAGAATAGAATAGAATAGAATAGAATAGAATAGAATAGAATGTTTCAGTTGGAGGGTACCTACAGCAATCATCTAGTCCAAGACTCTATCGTATTCAGGGCTGACCAAAAGTTAATTAAGGGCATTGTCCAAATGCCTCTTAAACACTGTCAGACTTAGGGCACTGAACACCTGAATTATGGAACCAATGGTACCCATACTTTAGATGGTTGATATAAGATCTGTCTGCAAAAAGAAACAATCCCCTAAAACACTTGATGTCTGCACAGCCCAATGTGTGGGCTCACCGCTCTGGAAATATGTGAAGCCATTGCCTGAACCCAAAGTGCCACATGCCTGGCATACAGATGTCCCTAAAGATACATTTAAATCTGTATCTAAATTATAAAGCTGTTACCACCTCTGCTATTCTAAACCTTTCCCCACAAGGCACTGACTGGCTCTAAAGCAAGATGAGTGAAACCAGCTGTGTGGTTCGCCCTGCATACTAACACTGCTTCTGAGAAAAAACACTGCAAGCACTATCAAAACAGACATCTCTGAGCACCTCTCATGCCATATGCTGTCTGTCCTACAAGCTTGTTTGTATTTGCAGAGATCCAGAGGAGGCAGGGGAACACTGTGTTTCCTCCCTAGTTCTTCCCTCCTCTCCTTAGATTTAATAACAATAGTAATTCACTGTGAGCATCTACAAGCACGCAGGACAGAAAACCTCTGAATGTTAATCTCTGCAGAGAAGTTAATTTTCTGGATGATATTATAAACTGAACTATAGTGTTTGTTTTTATTAAGCTATGAATAATCTACCTACATACTCCTTTCCTACTCTCTAGCCTCCTACATGCTGCCCCTACACCAGACTGACTGACACCAGAAGTGAAGGAGAAGAACAAAATCAAATTTCCAAAATAAACTCAGAAAGCACATTTCATTGCTGCAAAGCACATTTTGCAGAGAGCAATGAAAGCAATTCCCAGCAAAGGCCAAAAAAAAAAATATTCTAAATCATGGGAGGGAAATGCAAATATTCATCGCTGGGAGATTATATACATGACGTGCCAAAAATGAGCTGAAAAATTACATTCAGAAGCAGCCACATGCAATAACTCTGACCTTTTCTCTGTAACTGCACTAGATAATTATCAGACCAGGAAAACCATCAAGTAACACACAAAGGAGGCATCACAATGGTCACAGCTTCTTTCTTCATGGAGTAGTCTGAACTCAGTCAGTTATTATCCAGAAAATAAAGTCAGCTCTTAAATGCTAAAGAATAGTATTCTGCTAGTCTATAGCCCACAACAAGTGAAAATATCAGCAGAAAGAAAATGTGTCTTTACTATGAAGCTGATTATCAATTCTTAATAGAACTGGAAATATATTGAAGGTACAGTACACATATACTGTATAGCAGTCAACACGTCATGCAAATTGTTCATGGAAAACACATTGTCATTTGGGTGGAAACTCTTAGAAAACCCAAGGGGTCACTTGCAAAAAGCAACAACTGTTATATCCTTACACCTCAAGAGTGGAATTAAGTATGAAACCCCCAAGACAACCCTTTGATATCAAAGAAAGGATGCTCACCTGTAAAAGGGAGAGAGGTACAGACCAGTAAGGAGACCTACTTTTATTTGAGTCCCCCAGGTAGCAGGACACGGAGTCCTGATACCTTGTGACTATCAAAGAAAATGTGACAGATGCTTTGGGATAAGAAAAGTGCTGGAAACTGACGGAGATTGACTTAGACAAGTACAAAATATAAGGCAAGTAGAGTTACTGTTTGATTAATAAAGCAATAGCTCAGGCCCTGAAACAAAGCCAAGCTGTCACATGCTCATTTTGTGGAGAAAAACTGACTCAATAATAGCCTCAGGGGGCTGGAGAGTTCAGTGAGGAGTAAGACACTAGGACAGACTGACCCAGAGGGCTGTCTGGCAGTGAACCTACAGAGTCAGCTCAGCTTTGATGGTCAGCAGGAGGGTAAGTAGGACATGATGACGCTCTTCACAAGGAGTCTGCGAGAAATGTTAGTACTAAGCACTGTTTTAACAGAGGGAGAGCTAACAGGTGTGGATTTGACATTTCTGAGTATAGAGCCAGGCAGAGAAGCTTCCTTTGGAAGAACCAGTGGGAATTTCAGACAGCTAAAGCTAAACGTTTCTCAAGCCCATTGGGCAAATATTTGAAAGAATAATGACACAATAAATGTTGCATTTTATAGCCTCAGCTAATGAGCAGGCTTCAGCACCTACAGCTCCAACATAATTGAAAAGCAGATCATTACTTAACCTATTTCTCATCAATGTAGGTGTTTCATCCTCAAGGCTCAGTTTAATCTCTTACCCTCACTTATTCCACCTGTGATCTGCCAAGAGTATTTGCCCCTTTGCTAGGCTGCTGAATTCTGTCGTCTGTAAAAAGCAGGACTATTACTTGGAATAACTCTCTCTGGAATTTACTTATGTTCTTTGTTTTAATGGGTAAGCACCAAGGCCCACTGACTTTTTCCCCTCATGGTGTTATTAAACACATGCACTGCTTTTACATGACCTATCAAAATAAAAAAAATAAGTCTTCATACAGGTTTAGCAATAGTCTTATTTAGAATAAAAATAGACAAATACGTAGAACAGACAGGCTAAAGAAGATGACAAAAGAGAAAGGTATCAGTCTGATACAATATAGTTGCTACAGATTAACAAGGACTGAGGTGCTGTTCACTTCAAAACTCTTTATCAAGTCCACATGAGTTGTGGATGCTCAACCTATACTTTTGATAAATCATAAAAATAGCTCCTGAATTAAATTTGACCAAAGTTTTTCAAAGCTCTCAAGATTTCCCTATCACTTTGATATCACAGAGCAAAACAGGAGCTGCTGGTTGCTCCATTCCTATAAAAGGGAGGTCAAAAATACTCTTGAGGAAAAGTGTCTTGACGTCAAAATCCGAAAATGAAGAACTCTTCATTAGAGAACTAGACCTTATCTCTTAAATTAAGGCTGTTCTGGAACTGCTCAAGCCCTGCTCATCCCTCCCTTAGCCCTTTCCTTGCAGGAAATCTCCAGACAAACCAGAAAACCTAATCTTAATGTTCCCAGCATTAACAGAGGTGGGAAAAGAAACATAGGGAAAATAACTTTTTGTTCTTGATGAAAACTTTTTAAGTTGTTTCTGCCCTCAAATAAAGATATGAAAAAGAGGAGAAATCTGATTCTGCAGGTCACCCTTACATTCCAGACTTTATAACAGACACAAGGGTGTCAGTGATCCTCTTATAGGATGGTTATCTGCTGCCATGCTTAGAGGAAGTTGTGCTGCATAGAACTGGTCCCACTGGCGTGTTTACAGCTTTAAGCCCATTACAAAGGCTGTAGGGGCTTAGATGAAGGAAAAAAGGAATAAATGTTTTGAGGGGTATTTATTTCTACAAGGAAGTGGTAGTTTAAAGAAACTTAAGCACTGATCTTCTATTTCTTGTCTCTGTAGCAGGAATAGAAGGCTCCATGGGCAGAAGAAGTGCTTACTTGAGAGAGGCAGGCAATAAGGCTAAGAGGTATCCCAGACGGAGCTGGGGCACTCACACAGGAGAGTAAAGACAGTGGCAAACAGATCTGCTGCCCTGGGCTGGAAAGACCTAGTTCTCTCTGCAGAAACCTTGCCTGCAGCTTCTATAGCAACACGATAAGAAAGATGCAGAAGGTGGACATTATTTTTTCCCTCTGTGCTGAGTCACCTGCTCTGCCATGAAAAGCAAGTGAGATTGTCTCACCTTGAGGTGGGGAGTTGTTTCTGTAGTTTGGAATGAAGCATCACAAAGAATTTAATGCATATCGAAGTTGTAATCCCAGTACTCTGTATGAAATGGGTCCTGCACACCACACCCACCACTGGAACACAGCCACACCATAGAGGGACAATGATGAAGAAGAAGATAGTGCACCAGTAACCAAGAATCAGGGCAGGTAGGCAGAGCACTGTGAACATTTTTACAGGTTACAGGGCTCACAGCCCCAGTGTAGCAAAGCCTGCCACTGCCTAATCAAGTCCTACAAACAAGCCTTATCTCACACCAAATCTGACAGACAGTAATTGAGGTGGTGCTATGCATCCTAACATCACTGTGCACCTGATACATGGGCCAGTGAGAGAAACCTTCAGCTCAGTGGCTTCCAGCATCCTGGGTTTCCCTCATAGTTTTCCTGTCCAAGTTCTGGACAGCTTATGAAGACTGATGAGCTCAGGGCCCCCAGATGTTAGTGCTCTGGGCATATTCTGAGATAATCAAAGCCGCTTGGTTTCACCCTCAGATGACTTCACCAGCTATCACAGGAGGAACTATGGTTGTGCTGCACTATACAGGGAAAGTCCTTCTATCACTGTCTAGGAGAAAATTACACTCCTGTAAATACACATTGTTATTTTGGAAGGGTGTTTTTGATAATTAACATAGTATCCAAAGAACCCATGTCACTGAGCAAAGTACCTTCCAGAAAGCATACTGCCCCAAAGAACCCACTCCCACAAAAGCCAAGACTAGGAGCAGGAAACAGTCACATCAGCAGAACTGAGGCAAAAGGGATTTACTAACAGTTGTGCAGAAAGCCTGTGGCCAGGACCAGCTGCTTTGAGACCTGTCAATCTAACAGCTAAAACACAAGATGCTACTCCCTTTGCAAGCCCAGCTCTGACCAACTTTCATCTTGCTTTTGAGCCTTTCATTTCACTTCAATTTCACTGCTTAAAGTATTGATTCTCCTGGGAGAAGGAAAATATTTCTTTGCCTCTCTAGGTGCCATGCCAATTAACATGGGTATAACTTTTTAGGAAGCTACAGAAATGGAAGGCACTATAGAAGTTCAAAGCAATATTATTATATGGCTCAGAAAATGATACAATATGCTGACAGAAATTATGCAGTGTACTGCTTAATAAACTTACTGCCAGCATAGTAAAAATTCTGTCAGTAATAAACTCCTTTCCCAGCTGACTGCAGACCTGTGTTGCTAAAAATTATCACCCCCTTGCAGGTCCTATAGCACTCCACCTTCATACTCAGTAAAATGGTAACCCAATGACATTGGCAGACATTTTATTTATTATCTACAGTAATGAAAAATACAAATAATTGACCTTGGAATTCTTGGGCTTACTCCTAAATTGATGCATTAAAAAAAGTAATAAGATTTTATGCACACTTAGGTGCGTAAGTTTTGCGTCCAAGTGAGTATGCCATCAAGATGTGAACTTGCCTATATTTAATATCTTGGAGGTAACCTTTATTTCCCTTTATATTTCTCTTCCTTGCTGCCCCAGATATAACTTACACTATATCTTATTGCAGAATCATCTGGGCAGTCTGTACTTATGTCCCTGTCTGGCCTGCAAAGTGACCAACACCCATCCAGAAGGCTTAAAAATAATACAGAACAGTCATAAGGTATTAGTTGATATTTGTTAATTTGGGCATGATGTTAGCTTTTCCTATTATTTAAAAAGTAGCCACGAATTATGTATTTGTGCACATGGGTGATTGGGGAGAATAAACACACTGCCACACATGCCAATAGCCAGTAGTATTCATGGGACCATTTTGAAAGGCCTCTGATTTACTTCCTGTTAGGCATAGATGATCTGGACATCGATTATCTGATCAAAAGCATTATCTTATCCACTCAACTGTCAGCACTTTCTAAATGGAGAACAACACACTCAGAGAGTAATTTGTAAATAACAGGGCGAAAGCTGTTCACGTAAACAGATCAATGGACAAATGCATAAAGAGAATGAGGCCTCCTGACAGATTACTCATAAAAACAAGTTATTAGAATTCATTAAATAAACATTACCAGTTTACCAGTTTTAACCATCACAGCAGATGATGGATTTCAGAAGATGTGCCTCAGTAGTCTGAGCACAACATATTTGAAGTATTTGAATGCCCATGAACTACTGGTTTGAATCCAGGCATCAGCATAACCTTTTGTCTGTTTATGGATGATAGGCCACATATCAGGATGTTTACTGAATGTAGATAAGACTTAGAAAGCAGTCTCACCTGTCAGGATAATAACAGTCACATATTAGTTTTTCTCTAAAGGAAAAGAATTAGTCAACAGTGTCCTTGGCCAATCTTCTCAAGTCCAGCATGAGCATGCTGTGCACAACTCACATCTTTGTGAGTCATTGCAAAGCTGTGGAGAGTGGCTTTTTATTTTACACATATCACACATTACTGCTTCTGCATAGTCCCTTGCCTTGTCACACTGATCTGAAAGCTTAGTGCAGAACATGAAAGCTACAGGATTTGTCTATCCATTACTAACATCACTAACAAAGAAAGAGTTAGTTTGTTATTCCTATCCAAATCAAAAGATGACCCATAAGCCAAATTCAGCTGAATTCTAAAATACATCCCACAGTCAGAACAAGGGACACACAGAAATTGTGGGGATGGAGAGGAGTGTGGTGGGAGGGGGAGAGGGAAGCCCCTAGGGCCCTCTGACACCAGGGTTGGGTTCTCTAGTCTCTACAAATAATTTCTATTTCAAAGGCTGTTGATGCTGTGTGATTTTCAGAGAGACTACAGCAGAGTATGACAACAGAGTGCTTGTCACATCCATGGGTGGGACATCCAGATTTAAGAAAAAGCTGCTGTCTGCACCATTTGATTCAACCTCAGTGGGGCAGACAGTGCTGACCCTACCCATAAGTAGTCAAATAAGTGCCAGAATATGCCTGGTCAAGCTGCATCACTGGGGCTGCAATTCATTACAGAATACCAACTGTGCAGCTAGAAAGATGCTATCACCAATTCTAGAGCCATAAATCTTTACCAAAAGGTTTAAGCATCATCCTGATTAGAGCCTTCTTTTTGCATTTGTTATGAGAGAGTACTCATGACTTGAAAGTAATTCAGAGAAAAATTATTGTGTGAAATACACAAAGTCTAAGACCACCCTGGTTCCCTCTTGCACTAAAATTAGCTTATGAATCCTTCAAAAAGTACACAAAAAATAAATGAGAGCTGAGCAAGTCATTTGCAAAGGATGTAATAGAGAAGTGCTTTTCTAATACAATAATGTCTCAAGAACAATACAGATTCATCATACTGTGGGAAACATCTAAATTCTTTTGATATATGTACAGTGCTGTTACCCTGTGATATGTCTTCCAAAAATGTGATGGCCAAATGCCACAAGGCCTTCTCAGAAATGCAGCATAGACCTAATAAATACATAAATAATCCAACATTTCTTTGACATTTATTGACTTCCCAGGGACTCATGGAATACGAAAGACTGGAATTTTAAGCAGTGTTGCCTTGTGTAGTTGAAAGGAAAAGATGGAAGGATTTTATTTACCCGTAGTCTGAGATGCAAAGAGAATACAAGAAGCTGAAAGTGGGAGGAGAGAAAGTAGCTACTGAGCTTTTCCTGAAACCAAAGATAATATGGGTACAGCTCTCTCATATAGAGAGCAGAGTGCCCATAAGTTAAATCTTATCTATCAGAATAAGCTAGGACTGGTGTTTAATATTCGTATTCCATTAAGAAACACGAATTTAAGGTTGAGCACAGTTCAATATGCCTTCTCATGTTACAGTACCTAAGATTTCTCCCTTGTCCAGTCTATTAAGATATGGATACTGCCAGAATCATTCAGTGCAAAATCAGGAAAAAGATCTTTCCCCCCTCTACTACTTGACACCCCCTCACACACCCCATATAAGACAGTGTTAAATAGAAAACATATTTTGTCATTATTCAAGTATTTAGTCTTTCTACAAGATGCTTTCAAGTGTGGTTTATCAAGATATTCAGTTTGGAAAAGAAGGAATGTACTAAAGAAAGGATTTTATAAAGCAAAACTATCTTTACTGGTGATAGCTGGTCCAACACTGTGCTGTTTTCTTAAATGGTATTGTGGCTGTAAGCAACACACTGAATTGCAAAGCTATAACTGTAAATAGTTTATATGTCTTTGTGCATACATATCAGGAACAAAGCAGAATGTAAAGACAATGGAATAGCTCATACTCCAATTCAGCTATTATGCTTGCAGAGCTTGATTTACTGTTTTTATTAGTGTGCCTTCTCTATGCTGGAGCTGTCTTAAGCATCATTAAAACACTAAATTTTTTTTGCCAGCTAAAAACATACATGTGTTTTTACAACAGCTCATCTCAAATGCCAAATCTCATCTACCAACAATTGTAAATCAGCATAAGATGAGGCTGAATCCAGAGTAAAGCCACATGTATCCCCGCAAAATAGCAATCAACCTCAACATTATAGAAAAACAGACTGTCAGTTTAATTTCCAGGACTAAATCAGAGAAAACAAGGTTCCAAGTCCAGACACGTCAACTCAGCTGCCAGTCTGTGCATTGCTCTGGTGTGAACTCTTCTTTCCTTTATCTGAAAAATCCTGATCTGCTCTGGAATGGTAATATATCCTGTTAAAATCAGCATTAGGAAAGGCTGCCCATGTCTACCATGTAATACTAGGAAGCACTGAAGTCAAGCTTGGAGTCAACCATTTTAGTGCTTTTGGTTGAATCTAAGTTAAGGAGATGTGCCAGCTGCACCAAGTGGATTCAAGAAGGGACCACACTGAAAAAGTCTCCTCTTTATAAGTTCTTATGCTCCTCAAGCAACAAATCCAGGAAAGTTATTAGACCTCTTGTCTCACTTTTGCACATTTTTTTTGGGAATATAATGGATCTTTTTGGCTTCTCAGTCTGAATTCCCCTACAGTTAAAATCCTGATCTGTATGCAAACAATAGAAGCTCAAAGAAAGAGGTCACTGAAGCCACAGTTTCACTGCAAATGACAACAATTATAACCATGATGAAAAATATCACTGCCTTGACATCCTTTCCTCTCCCATTCCAACTACAGGCACAGGTGACAGCTACCCTGTACCATGCCCAAGAGGATGCTGCCGCAATGGCTTTGAAAGTTGCCTGTTGGTGGGTCTTTCAGAAGAAAGTTGCCTGTTGGTGGGTCTCCTGCAGAAGCAGATTTGAAAACATCGCAAGGAATGCACTGCTATCCCTTTGCTACCCCATCAGATACATGATAAACACCATCATTAATTTGTGAGAAGCTGATTTTGGTTTTCTCAGCCTCCTCATTTTTCCAGAGACCTGACTGCCTTGAAAGAAGCTAGGAAGATAACAGAACCATGTGTCATTATTATCTCCAAGTGGAATTTTTCCTCAGAATTTTCCAAGATTGAGTTCTTCCCATACCAAAGACATCTTTTGTCACAGAACAGAAATTCCATTTTTCCATGACAGTTATAAAAAGGTGAATAAATAAAATATGAAAAAGAAGCCTTATCATGAAATTCATCAAAATGAAGATAAATATTTAGCCATACTTAACAGACAAATGCCTCTTGGATTGCAGAATCACAGTTCTCTTCCTAAAGACGTCCCAGCATGCAGAGGTCAGATTAAACCTTTTTTGTGTGCATAACAACTGATTTTTCATGTCTAAATTTTTGCATGCCTTCACCTAACTACAGTACAGGTTTTAGTATTCCAGTTCTCCAGAGTAAATTGCATTACATGATGATGACTTTCTATAATGCAATCTACTATTTCTGGGGAGGAAGGGAATTTTAAAAGGCAAGAGCTGTAATTCTTGTATTGGTTCTCTGATCTATAATAATATTTTTTCATTTTTGCTAGAATTTTTATCAATAGATTTCAAGACTGGCATAATGTCACTGGCACACCGTCTTACAGACAAGGAGTCTCAGATACAAGAAACTCACATTGGTGGCTTGACAAAATTTTGACTTTAGGACTGGTGAAAAACTGGGTAATTCTTCAGTAACTCAAACATTTCAATTTCAGGTACACAAGGGTTTTTTTAATTCAGTAGTAGAACCCTATGAATAGGCTGACAATATTTCTGTGTTTACCCTATCACCCTACAGGAGTATCAACAGTACTAAAAGCTACTCACAGCTTAAGATGATATCATTCTGTCCCCTTGGCCTGAAGGTGAAATCCTACCTCCCAAACTTCCTTAATCAGCTGAGATACCTTTCCATCTCTTCACCAAGAGAGTGGTAAGGAAAGATTGCACAACAAGGACAGAAGTCTAACCAGAAACCTCCACGGAACTACCTGCAGAAGGGCTAACTACTTCCAGCTCCAGCTGAAGGCCACCAAGTTCCCTGTAGTCATTCCCTTTGGGAGTTAGGTCCATTCCCCCACTTAAAACATCCTATAACTAGCAGAGGGTTGCTCCTCAGCCAGCTATTCCCTTGGTCCAGGCCCCGGCACAAGCTCTACGCCTGATGCAGCATTTTTCACATTACAGCTCTCAGCAGACTGTGCTCCGCCGAGCGTTATGTACGGCTCTCTGAGGCATCAGATTATAGCTCCTCTGTAACTAGAAGTCCTCTCTATTAACTTTACTGCTCTGTCCTATGTATTACAGCATGAGGCAGCCCAGGTGCCCACCAGTGCTGCAGCACTGGGGCCAAAACAGCTGGTTTGTCGTTACTGATGAGGAAGCCAGAAACAGGAGCTCTCACCAGCGACTGGCAAGAGCAGATTTACAACAGCATTTTATCCGGCTCTTCCTTCTCTCTCAGGAGCTAAAGGCTCTGTCTTAAGTAAATTCACTCACTAAATAATGCAGAAGGAATGTTTTGAAACGACTCAAAACATTGCTAAGAGGGTGCCAAGCTGCATGCCTGCACTGGCTACACTAAGCTGTCATCCTGGTGTTATCCTGCTAGCTGAGACAGAACCCTATAACTCACCTGCTCCAAAGATACTTGCAAATAACCGCTGTCCTCTACAGGCCACATGGTATCTTGGAATCTCTCTTCCATTTTCCTGTATATGCTTCGTCTACCCAAGCACATTTTGGGTAAGCAATTTGCCTTCAAAGCACTGGGGGTGAAAGGGAAAACCTGCCAAGGTTCAGTGACCACATTTCAGTCCCCTAGCACCTCATGGAAAGGTTTCTTTCTCACTTTTGCACAAGAAGTTAAAGTTATAGCAAGGAAAGGCAAAATGAAACCTGAGATGTTCCTGAAGATCACTTCCAGTCAGAGTAAAGTACAAGGAAAAAGAGCCATGACCCAGAACTACAGAGCACTTAAAGGCTCTGTAGTTCATGAAGAAAATGGACGAAAAAAATACACACAGTATTGAGGTCATAAACCAATAAGGAAAATTTCTGTAGTTTTTCAAATACATTACCTCTCATAAGACAGGAGTGTGACACTCCCACAGAAAACATTATCTTCCTCCTCCACAAAACCTCACATGAAATACTGTCCATAAGAGCCATCTAAGACAAACAAGGATCACCTTCCTTGCCTTGTGCATTCTCCCCACCACACAAATGATGTATCCACCCTTTAGAGAAGAAAACCTCATGGATGCCTTACATAAAAGCAAGTCTTTCTGCTTCCCAGTCCCTATACATAAGCAACGATTTCCTTGAGCAAGGTGCTGCCAGAGAGGCTGATCTGAGACAGCCCATACTTATGCCGAGTGTTGAGCTGCCTGACAGTGGGGGTCTGTAAGGGACAGAGAAGGACATCACCTCAGGAAGCCTGGGGCTTAATCCAGAGTGAAAGCAAATAGCTGGCTATTAACCTAAAGCACATAAAGCTTTTGAAAACCTGGCATGAGGGAGTGAATTGCTTTCCCGGTAATCACTGCTCATTTACCTCTCCCATATTTCTGATTATGCTGTTCTGCGACACTTGATAATGGCCAAACCCATCCTCCCTTTCTGCTTTCATACTGTTGACCTCTTCGTTTTCATAAGTTTCTCCATCACCTCAAAGTCAGCCAGTTCCTGTTTCTGACACGCTCTTTGTGACCTCCTTTCACACGTTTACAGGGCTGCTGACTTTCCTTGTCTCCAGACCCCTTTGAGCAAAGAACTGCCTTGTTCAAGGGTAAGCCAGATGACAATTCCTCTGTCAGTGCAAACATGCTGCTTCTTTCTCACACAGTGTCTCTGTCTCTTGCAGCTGCCCAAGCTATCAGTTTCATACTTTAAAACTTAAGCCTAAAAGATGAGCCCCACATCTCAGAAATCCTCAAAATGATGGGAAATAACAATCTTGCAGCTGTACACTGTAAAAAGCTCCTATACACTGTTCTCATTCACTGTCACATCGAGTCTGGGGTTTTGTCCTGTGATCCCACCTCTGCACATACAGAGTCTCTGTAGAGCACATAAGCTGCAAGCTCCTAGGGAGACCTTCCAATATTGGGGCTGTAGCATGTCAAAGGCTTTTAGGATATAGCCTGTAGCAGCACAATTATCAGTGAAGAGCAAATTCGTTGTGCTCTAAAAATAATAGCTGGAGATCATTTCTTAGCTTGAACATACAAGTTAAAGATTAATGAGACACATGCACAAAAGCTGTGTCACTGGTAGCAATGAGACATTTGGGGCTTTTTCTTGTTTTAATGGCTTTGATCCAGACAAGCCACTGTAGGTAACGGATGCTTTACAAAGCACTTGGGTTTTTATAAACTAATCTACTTAAAGGAGATGTAAAATTATTAAAAGAAGAATTAGTATTCCTTGTAAGGGAGGCCTTAGGTTTTGTGGACAGAAGGCCATCCATAGTCTCAAGCTTATCTTTCTTCTCAAGTAAAGCCTCCTTCATTCCTTGTTTTTCATGGCTCAGGGAAGCAGGACAGCTATTTTCTTAGCCATACTTCCACTGCCATCTAGTGCCTCCAGCACAGACTGCAAAGGCCTCTTGCTTTACGAACTTGTCACAAAAGATAAAAAGTCCTAAGGTTCATGTCAAACCTCAATTTTTCATTCGGAAACCAATCTTTGTGATACCACTATAGATTTTTTTTTTCTGAGTACAGATCAGACTTGCTGTAATGAGGTGGGTCCTTTTGCAGCCTGAAGTATGAGCTGCCCCTCCCGACTGTCTGGACTGAGTAGTGATTTGAAATACCGTGTCAGTCACACTCGGTGAACTGGAATAGCATTGCTGTTTATCTGGTTTTGGTTAGGACTGAGAGACTTTTCACAGGGAATTAGGTCTCCAGAGGAGAAGAAGTAGCTATAGTTAAGCAATAATGTGGGCAGTGTTCATCAGCTTCAGGAAAACAACACTGAGGAAAGGTAACTGCAGATAGAACAAGTAAACTTGGCATTGTTCTCCTCTTGTACCATTCTGCTCTTTTGCAGGGTACAACCTACATCATTTTTTTTTTCAGCGAAAAGAAAGGAGAAAGCCTGGAGATGAGCATTTCTGAGGACATGTTATGGACTCAAACTTTTACAGATGCATTGATACAAATCCTCCTCCCTCGTTATGTCAAGCTAAATATGCAGGGACCGATACATCTCGAAGGAGACACTGTGTAAAAGCTTTCCTTCATTCCACTATGTGTTTCTATACCAAACAAGGCTATTTCCAGCCTATCCTACTCATCTCTATTCTACCAGTTCCACTAGAAAGGCAGCTCTGTGAAGCACAGCATGTTGCCTTACCTTTTCCAGAAGATTTCCTTTGTGGGTAGTGGCAGCTGCTGGTGATGTGCTTATGTTTCAGCTCACCACCTCCATTGCTTTTGCCTGTTTTTTCTCTACCCTGAGACTGTTGGACTGAGAAACCACAGGACACCAATGTACACAGAATCAAGGGAGTCCTTTCCAAAACTATGTGAAAAGACCTACACTCGTAGTGCGTCTATCATTAGAGGCAGAGTATCATCAGTGTTCCATGCAGAGATGAAGAATAAAAAGGGCAGCACATTCCGTGTCGGATTTAAAAGGAAATGAAGTCACACCTCCCAGTCACCCAACATCACTAAGGCAGAGCTGACAACCACCAAACAGAGGCACATCTGCAGTGGCTTGCTCTCAGGCCACTTTCATTTTCCCACTTACACTTTTGACAGAACGTGACACTGAGCTTTTAATCAGTGTTGTCCCTGCTAACGCTTTTAGCTTTTGTAGGAGGGAAGTTCAAGCAGCAGCAATGTTTCAGGTCTACTAAGGAAGACTGCTCAGTGCTATGATATCCCTGTGTTGCATCTGTTTTCTAATGAGGAAACTGAGGCATAGAGTGAGTCCAGGACACGATGTTCGGATGCACTCCAGAACTCCATCCACCACCCATTTATTGATCTGGCAAATGTAGTGAATTTAAATGCTATAAAAAAATCCAGAACTATCCAGGACTGCACACAGTGCTCCATAATCATCTAAAAACAGAACTATACATTTTGAAAACTCAGTACTGGTTCTTATGTAAATTCATTATATTCTGAGTTCAGAGCACTGTCCCCAGCAGAGGTAAACCTAAACAGAGACTCTCTAGATCACCAACAACATGCAGCATGCAACACACACTTCTCTCATCTGCAGTAGAGGGCACTGGTAATATTTACATGGTGCTGAGTTCCTTGTAGATTAAATAAGTGAGATGTGGTCCACAGTCTTTTTAATTAGTAGAAACAGAAAGAAAAAGAAATTTCAGTTAGACAATGAAAAGCTAAAATATCACAGGGCAGAAAATAATCGCCACCACACTTAGAATCAGCATATTACTTTAGTGGAAACTACCAACTTTTCCAGAGAAACTTCTTTCTGAAATGACCTAGTACAGATAAGTACCCCCAGCAGAAGTCTTCAAAGGCATCTGAGGATCCAGTATGCTCATGAGGGAGGTGGCTAAACACAGAATTGCTGTAATCAGGTTTTGATGTAATCAAAGCAACCCAGCACCCCTTCTGCATCAGGATTCTTGGGGAAAAATAAAAAAAAAAAAAAAAAATCAAAAGAAAAGAAAAAATCCTTCAGACTATTAACATTTCAATGCCTGGATGTATAATAAAACAGATCAAAAATGTGCCTGAATCCCAGGAGGTTGAATTCTACAAAGAAGGTACACAAGATTGGCATCTATCATTCCCAATTCGCTGTGTCACACACAAGAAAAACACTCACCTTCAATACTTAATACAACTACTGAGGATGTCACCCAGGTGGCCTCCCTATATGGCATTGGGGAGTGTGTGGGGAGATGAAGGTAGGAAAGAAAAAATAAAGTTAAGGTGACTTGTGGCTTGGGGGCTAAAACACCAGAAGAAAGTTGAGATGCCTACAGGGCCCTGCTGATGCCTTCTTGCAGAGCCTGGTTTACATTAATTCTATTTATTATAAAAATAAAGTGAAGTGACAATATTCAGATACAGCACACGAAAAAAATAATTAGCTGCAATACAGACCTCAAAAGGTCGAGTTGTACAAAAGATGAAGATTGTTGCATTTTCACTTGGCAAAGTATTTGAGAATTTGATATCTCTAAGTATTTACCATTTTAAAAGTACAAACAGGAAAGGAGAATGAAACCAAGCCATGTAAAGAATATATTTACATATGAGGAGGCTGGAATTTTTGTTGCAGAGATCTATTAGAACTAACGTTTAGAAAAAATTATTTACACCTTCCTCAACATGGCATTTGAAATGAGTCTCCCACATGGATTCAATAACACCGTAACAGAAACTCCCATGGGCTTGGGAAGCGGGTGCTCATAGTCAATGTATCTGTATTCATCTAATCAAAGCATTTTGCCTCTCAAAGCTGAATCACGGGTGTTTCATGAAAGACTCAATCCATCCCACAAGCAAATACTAGAGCTTAATAAATATGAAATACATTGTGCAGTATCAAACTTGATTTTATCATGACTTGGGAAGAAAAGCTGGTCAATCTCCCTGCCCCCCTTACACAGATCATAAACAAAAGCAACGATGCTGTTTGTCTTAAAATCAATAGCAGAACGGTTGTGTATAAAAGTGAATTGGAAGCTCTCTCACCCTTTTGTCTCAGCAATCAACTAAGGCAGGTCCTAACAATGTGCTACAGAAAAAATTACTATTTAGCAAGGAGATGGGCTGAACAATCAACAGGGTACTCTCGCCTTCTCCTTCTGGTACAGGCGTGCCCAGCTGCATTGAGTATATTTTCTATAATGCTGGCAAAACTATTTATTTAGGATAAAGTATCAGCTGAGCAGCAAGAAAAAAAAAAAAGTAGTTCAACCATTAAACAGCAATCTTAGGCTGAACAGGAAATAGTCAGCTTATGCTGGAGACATTGTGCATCCCAGTGAAGCTTTACAGATCTCTGCACCGAGACATTAGCGTGCACCTCAGTTCAGCACAAACCTGGCTGACCTCTTGCCAGTGAACACTATCATTTATTGCTCCCACTACAAGAGCAATCACATTAGAAGGGAATATGGACATCCTTAACAGGATTTGCTGTTTGTCATTGCCATCTGCTCCTTCAAATGACTCTGTTAACACTGTATAATCAAGCTAAGAGGCTACAGAGTTGCTCCTGTGCGATCTCAGACTGGCTGATGTACGTGAAGCTTTCCAAAACGTTGGAAAGGGGGTGGCAGCAACAGAGAAACATTTTCCCTTTTCATACAGCTCTGCTGCCATGCTCAAAGGGAAGAAATCTTCTGCGACCAGGCGCAGGACTGATTCACAACATCGCAGACATGCCTTTCAGCTGCGTAACCTGTGTTCACGTTTTCTAACCTTTTCTAATCCTAGTGCTCTCGGGAAACAGCAGTGTCTATAATTAGCTAAACAGCATTTGCTTTACAGCAACAATGATATCTTGAATTCTCTATAGGCATTTAACTAAAATATTGTTAATGGAAAACAGTAAGGAAGATGGCTGTATTTTGCAGCAGGAACTGAACAAAGGAAGTCAAGCTAAACGTGGACTGTTCTTTGCTTTACCCTGTATTATTTGGGAACATGTGTGCAGTTTGGAGGGGTTTTTTTTGTTAGTGACTGTGTTTTAGGCTTTTTTAATACTGATTTTGGTGTTATGTCCTCTGTCTTAGGCCATGAAGGATCCCCAGACTATGGTTGCATGACATTAAGCCTAACGTTATGCAGTAGGTTCAGTCTCCTCTTACACAACCTTGAGTTAAATCTGTACTGGGCCACCTCTACTATAGTACTGTGAATCTATGGGCACAGAAAAAAACAAAAATCACTGTTTTCCTACTCTAAGTGAAGTTTAGTCAAGTACACTTGACATGAACAGAAAAGGGATTAAAAAAAAAAAAACCAGTCAACACTCCAACAAATACTTTTAGGATACTTTCATCCCTGCTTTCCAGAGATATGTCTAGGTTTAGCCTGGGGTGTACAAAGGTAAAAGTCAGGTTTAATGCACTAGTTGCAAAGTTACTGGGAGCTCCTGACAAAACTGATGTTTGGGTTCTGTGTCTGTTTCTAACCTTATCCAAATAAAATTCCTTGAGGGGCAAATAGCCACATGGAAGTATCTTGGCACACAGTGAAAGCTCGGCAACACTGCTGCAAACACACATTTTCCTCTGCTCAATTACCAGTAGGTGTTTTGGGTTTTTTTTAGAACACAAGTTCTAGAAACACCACCTTTATGGTTTCAGCGACACTTGAGTATAAATGGAAGGAACATAACTCGTGGCAACACAAACTTGTTCATGCTAAAGTTTCGTGCATTACCAATATGATCAGGATGATTTCTAAGGTTCCAGCCACACACAGAAAAGCAATACCTTTACCTAAGATATATTTGTTAAGAAAATGGATAATCATTTGCATTTTCTGTTTCAGAAAACCCTGACGTCATTTGGCACATGATATTTTGTCTCAGCAAATATCAAAGTATAATATTCTGAAAACTCTAAAAAGGCTACCTGATGATTCCACTACAAGCCTAACAAGTCTTCAAAATTAGGGTTTGGTGTTTGGTTTTTTTTTTGTTTGTTTTTTTTTTTTAACAATCTCCCTGCCTGCCACTTCCAGCATATGCTAGACTTGAATGACTGTAGTACTTACAAGGGGTTTAAAAAACCAACCAAACAAAAAACACCTCCAAAAAACCAAACCATCAGAGTGAGAATAATAAAGTCCAAGGACTGTCCTTCTTTGGCCATACCGCTGAAATTATCAAGGACAGCAATAATTACTGTGGTTATTTTCAAAATATGCACACCCCTCCAGAAAACGGACTCTGGATAGAAACTTCAGCGAATGAAAATTTATTAAGTGAAAACAACCAACTTGCTGCTACAATGCAATAAAACTGATTCAATAAGGAAAGAGTAGGCCACTACCACTCCAAATCAAATCTGGAAGTAGAAATTTATTTTTGACACAGTGATACAAGGAGGTGGCTGCAAAAGGAACCATCATTAGTAGCCTAAAGTAATAGTTTCCTGTAATTTTAAAGCAAAGGAGTCACAGTGTTTTGCAGCGTTTGAAAATCCCAAGACCTTCTTGTGTCTAACCCTCAAAGGTGGGGTGCTGCAGAAGGGGCAGAATTGATCCTGATGCAGTGTTTTGTAGTAGTAGCACATACCTGGTTTACTGGAAGGTAGGATTTCCAGGGTAATTTGTATCTACTGGCATGATGGCCTGGAAAACTAGCTCAATGGATTTTATCCCCTCTTTGTAAAGTTGAACCCTTAAGTTTAGCTGGAAAAAAAAAGTGCATTTGAAGCTAGATTCAAAAGGACACTCAAAGTAGAGAAGCCTCCTTTAAACTTTCAAAGTACATCTCTACAACACTGCCTGTTTCCATACATAGAAACTGACTTCCAGCTAAATCTCGTAAGACCTTAATACTCAGCAGTTCTGCTTCACTGGTCCTCAAATACAATTTAATTCCCTTCACTAAACACAAAAAAAACACACAGAAAGACACAAAACGTATATTGAGCACTATAAGAAAATCATTTTATCAATAGCATAAGTCCTAATGCATATGGATTTTGAGATATTTTTTAATGAGGACTGATTGGCTATTCGAGTGTCAGAAAAACTCTTCCAACACCATTTAGTTAGTGCCAAGCATATTTATCAGAATCCACAATGGAAAACCTATCAGCTTTCTTCCTGAAGAAAATGAAGACCCATTTACAGAAGCATTCAACACAAATAAAGGGGGCTTAAGTGTTTTATTTGTCCATTTGGAATGATTAGTGTTTATAATCAACAACATAAATCCACCTCTCAGTGAAAAACCTGACAGCTTGTTATTGCCAAACATATTACAATTTGCTGAAGGGTGAAGAATTACAGACATATAAAGATGAATAACATTATATCACCATTAAATCACATACTCTGTTCATAGCACTTTAATCCTCTAACATTGTAAACTAAGATTAGGAAAAAAAAAAATCATCTTGTCCAGTGATAAAATACATTGTGTTCAGTACACAGTATAACAGTACAGTTTATTACACTAGTGCATTGAAAGGTAAAAAAAATGGACAGCTTCTTTGGAATAACTGCATCATTGCTGATCTGTCTCTTGCACAAACACTACTTGCAGCCACAGAAGCTACCAGGAAGTCTCCAAAAGTATCCTACTAGGAAAATCCATCACAGCTAAAATAAATTTATTCTGAGATATTATACTCATATAAACTGAATATGAGGACCCAAAATTAAATTCCTTCACATTTGGAGTGACTTGTGACATCCCTTATGAAATCAAGCAAGTAATGAACAGATCTGCACCCACACTTCAACCTTCAAATGAAAGTGACGTGGAAAACAGGCTTTCATTTTTCACCTAGTTAAGTAAACAGTTACTTCATATTTGGAAGCTTTCTAAGAGTTTTGAAGTTCAGTGGTCTGAACCATTTTTCAAGGTTACTAGCATGTACAAAATTGAGCAGTATCAGTATAACAGCTAAAAGACCAAGCATTTTCAGTTATTAGAGATGGAACATTCTTTTCTCCAAAACCGAATTTGGAAAGTAAAATTTCATTAAAAATTTCCAGGAATGATTTGTATTACATTAACTCTACATGAGATGACAACTTCAAAGACTGGAGTTAACACTTACTGGAATCAGCCTTCAAAGTAAAATGGATCAGAAGAAGAATCTCTATAAATCCAAGTATAATGCTAATCTTTTTCTCAAGATGTTGCCTGCTACAAATGGCCTCATACAGCTAGTACTGCCCTATTAAGTTTGCAGACTACTCACTTGTCAGTTAAATACGATGTGAATGTGAAAAGTAGATGGACACGGGAGGCATGTTTCATTATGGCAACAGATATCATCTTCACTCAAACTGACCAATGGCAAACAAGAAAAAATATGAAGCCAACTGAAGCTGGAATGTGTGTGAGGGAAATCCCATTCAGTACCTCTTTATATTCTCAATAATTTGCTTTCTTTATAATACAGTAACTTGGAGGGGGGAAAAAAATAAAATGAAGCAACAGCAAAACAGAATCCCTCCTTTCTCAAGGATCTGAAATTCCCTCTGAATTGCACTGCATGATACCTAGGAAAAGTTGAAAAACAGACACTACTGTGTCAGTACCACTGCCTGGCTCAGTATACAATTCTGTCTGTGTCCACCTGCTGTCACTTACCTACGAACAGACTGCAGGCTCTTAAGGGCAAAGACTAATTTTTTTAATTTTCTTTTATACCAGGAAGTGGTATAAAAATACTGTCCTACAGTAATACAGTAAGATAAATAACATTTTTTGCTTTAATTATTTTCTGTTCTAAGGTTTAGATCCATCAAAAGTGAGAGATGGTCGCCCAAGTTTCTAAAAACAAAAGGGCGGTTTACACATGTGACCTGACACAAAAAAAAGTACTCAGCTTGCCAGCATCCATAATGCAAAGCTTTTATTCTTTGCACCATGCAAAAAACCCACAAGGTTGTCATCACCAAACTGTAAGTTATGGTATCTTTTCATCCATTTCAACCCTTTCATTGGAAAGAGGAGGTAGATTAGAAGTAAGGCACATCCTGCACTGCCTGATCAGCCATAAGGCACATTTACATTCCACTGAAAATAGGATCTATTTTAGGGCTGGCAATGCAAGTTGGAAGAAGTAATCAGGAAGAAGTCATCAAATGCACTTGGAGTACCATAATGTCTAGTCACAGACTGTAGCAAAGAAACAGACAAAACATCTTTTTTTTTTTACTATTGAAAATCTAGGTACTTTATCCAAATGAAACTTGAGAATGATAGACCTACAAAAGTATGGGGCCACTGGCTCATAAGGCTTACTGGCACTTAATTCTTTCTTTCACAGTGAAAGGAATGGACATAATCATGGAAGTGTTAAAAAATGCAGCTTAAGATGCATCTGTCTTCAGTTAACTTCTGAAGTTATCTTAAAAGTGAGCTGGTAAGTTAAGATGTTGTTATTAAAAGATATTTAAATCCATCAATTTGTTTTCATCATTACCTTGAACTAAAATTTACCCCCAAAAATCAAAGGGCAAAAATCCCATAGCAACCAGGGGATAAAGTTACAGTCATGTTGACATCTACTCAAGTAAACCTTTAACAAATAATAAGGACAGAATACAGATTCTTTGCCAACAGATTAATCACAGCATAGCATTAAGCTCTCCTCCAAGTTTGAATTGGCTCTTATTCAAAGTAATATGAGAACTAGGTTCTCCAAATGTGAAAGGCATCTCAGCTGGCTTCAACGTGAAAGTTGTCAAACTGTGCAAACTCAAACGAGCGAGTTCCAAGAGCAGCCCAGCCATTTCTTGGTTTAGAAACAGTGACATTCTCCCAGAGTGGATAACCATTTAACAGTCCTGAGGCAGAACTGCCCTGTCAAAAAAAGGAAAATGTTAGCTTTGTAAAATCCAGCATCTGTGTTGACACTGAGCCTACTCACACGGGAGACAAGACAAAGCAGAGAGATGTCAAGTCAACTTTCAACTACATTTCACACATTTTTCATGCAGAGGTGCTTCTAAATATTGCATAGAATCCTCCAGTGTCTATCAGCTCTGTGAAACAGATCTAATGCCTTTACAGAGAATAAATAAAAGGCTTGTCTTCCCCAGCTCACAGCTTTACTAACTCAGTGTAGATCTGAAATGTAGAATCTGGTTTTCCTCTTCCACTTGTATAAGGCTCCCTCAAACAGCCCTACTGTCTTAAGATATACCTGGCCCTATTATGATATACCTGGCACTAATTCCGCAGAATTAGGCAGAAGTCAAAAGTAAAGATAGATGTAATTTAGTCATTAAGCTGAGAGGAAGAGGAGACAGCAGAACATTCGAGTATCACTCAAGCTACTTCGAGCCCCTGAAATTAAAAACAGTTTCAGGAAAAATTAAAATTTATCTTGCCAGTGTTCCACTAAACAGTATTTAGAAAAAAGTACTTCAGTTCATTTGTATTTCTTAATCTGAAAGACAATTACAGACACAGGTAAAAGCAAAGAATGTCTTTCAAGAAGAAGTTAGTGTAAGAATTCTTTAAAGAGGGCTCTGCACTTCTGTCATTTCATCAAAGGTATATTTGGTACAAAATACTTGAGCAGCACAGATGAAGTCTGAAGCATTGTAATTTTAAAGTTGCCATGGCTGTCTTGTGTTTTAAGTTATTTATGTTCAGTAAGCCTTCAGGTTAACAAATGTCTTGGCCTGTTTTACAGATAGCAATCACTGTCATAAATGTAGGTGTACCACAGCCAAAACTACACTACATCCATTCCAGTGAATGACTCAGGTATAAGTGTCCCTTTGTCTCCAGATGTGATAGCACAAGAGAAAAAACACAGCTCCTAATACTCAATGACATTTTAGCATGAGGGACTCAGTGCATCATTTTAGAAGAGTTATCTTCAGTAGCAGATCTCCCCGGCTAGGATTCAAGCTTCCCCACATTTCAGACCACACTGCAGTTACAAAGGTTATATTAGGCAAGAGAATTAGGCACTCAGAAGAAGGAATTAAGGCCTTTTAGTTACTTGCACCAATGTCACACCCACATGAGCGCACAGGTATATTTAAAGTAGAGTTTGGGAGCACTTTCCTCACCAAGTGACTATGCTCAAAAGGGGTGGAGTGAGGGGGAAAGAAAAAATGTGGGCGAGCTTCTCATTAACTCTAGCCCACTTATACAGCAACATTATGCCCACACATTTTTATTACAGTAGAGAAGGATGGCAGCTCATCTGAGTTCCCTAGTCCTTTACTAGCTGCACATACAAGGCCTTAGCCTGCAAAGGAAACTGGTGGGAGACAAATTTGTAAAACAGGCCAGTTTAGTAGTTTACTGACTGTCTTCAGAAAAAGGAAGTCAGATCTTTTTGTTAGCTTAAACAAAAAATTTCCCTCTCTGACCCTCCTACCTCCATCTTTCAATTCATCTTTCCAGTTATTTTCTATACCCTCTACAGTTTCTCAAGATCTCTTCAAAAATACAGGCAGTAGAACGTGGAATGGTATTTTAATATTGGTTTAAAATAACAGATATTATTTATGTTTTAGACAAGGTAAACTAATACAAGTAGACCATCAATAGTATAGCATTGTTTTGTCTAAACCATTTAGGACTGAAGTTTCGTAACTGTTTTTCTGGTTTTCTGCCCGTGTCCTTACCTGAATGTTGAGAGTAAGTGTGTGCCATGCATTATCCCGCACACCAGAAAGTCCTTTCATTAATATTTCTTCTCCAGCTGCAAAACATGCTTAAGTTAACAAACTGTTACTTCAGCCTTTTGCTGAAACTGATAAATACCAAGCCAGCAAAAGAAAATCATATCTATTTTTCAGAAGTGTTCAGGACTGACATTTTACCAATTTCAGTTGCAGCATGGAAGGCTTAACATGCAAACTGGGCTCTGCATTATCAGTGCATTCTCCTGTTTTGCCAAGACTGTTTTCCCACTGAAATCTCCAATGTTCTTGGCAATTTGGCATGAGATAAGGATTTGCTCTATTGAGTGTAGGAGTTCATGAAGTGTGACAGTAGCTATCACTCTGCTTGTTCTATAGACCTCCTTCTTTGTGTATTGTTTGAAACTATTTTAAATCACAGGCTTGGAGTTGCCACATCATCATGTTGCTTAGTTCTACTCAAAAATTAAGCTAAGCAAAAACTGGATGCAACTGACACCTGGATGGAAGACCTGAAAAAAATTAAGTGCTACAAGTCTTCAATTATTCAGTAGACAGTTTTAGCTGCAAGATAATTTAACATTCAGGCTCCCTTCTACAAATCTGTAAAGATGAACAAAAATTGCTGTACAGAAAAAAAATTATCATATTGTGTAACAAGTGTCTCAGCCTGAAATAGTGAGGTGGTTAATCACTTCATCTAGGAAAAATTAGTTTTGACAGCCTGAGAAACTAATTGGGTAATGTTGCAATGTCTTATTAAAAATAAATACTGGAGCCAATCCTAAACACAAGTATATTTTTACATATAGCTGAAATTTAAGTTTTTATGGAGTTAGACATTGCAAGAAGCACCAGTATGCTAAGAGAAGATATGCAAAACCTTCTTTATGCTACATGTCCATGGTAAAAAAGGAAAGGAACACTCACACAAACACACAACAATATATCTTATCAGATATTATTGTATTTGTATTGTATTACTGTAGATCTAGAAGTTGCATTTGACTCAACAGAAACTAGTGAAAATTTTAACTCAAAGTGATACGAAATGCATTTAAATAACATAACCTGCCACTATTTGAAAGAAAAGAACTTTTAGCTACTGATGAACTTTTATGACACTTTCATGTGCCTGTCAAATGCCCTACAGATGAACACACACAAATGTTAGCCTCACAAGTAGAATATGCTCTCACTCCTGAGTTAGACTAACAGTAGGACGCATAATTTGAGGAAAAAGTAGGCCTCTCATCATCATTACCTAAGCCAGATGTATGTACAGTGACTTGCACTGCTCTGGAAGACAAGTCCCTGCATTTCACTCAAGATTTTTTTTAATGTGTAGTTTAAGAATACAGATCAAATCTTTTGGCAATTAATACTGCATCAGAGTATGTATGAAAAGCAAAATAGGTTCTATTTTCTAGTGTAAAATAGGTTTTGTCAGTGGAAAAAGAAAAAAATCCAGAAAGCTGAGCCTAAGTAGTCAGCCAGTAGCGTTAAGATGCTTTCTCCACCTTCAAAAAGTGGCCATCATTAGAGCACAATAGCTTAAATTCATAGTGATGACAACTGAACTACAAAATATGAATGTCAGCCATTTTTATCAAGGTTGTCAAAAAAACATGTCCATATGCCAGCATCCTCTTTAGCAAAGAGCTGCTTACCTAGGTCACGAGTCACTCTGTAGGTGCCATCTGCAAAAACCCAGAAGAAAACTCCCTTGGTCCGTCGAACATATATCCCACCATTGTCAACTCTTCCTGCAATAAACACACCCCCATCACGTTGCTTTTCTATGTAGATGTCACAGGTGACTGTCACGTTTACCCTGTAAGAGAAGTTCAGTGTTTTTAGAAGAAAGGAATCAATTTTTTTAAGCAGGGAGTAGGTAGAAGAATATTCCTTATTCAGTACAGCAACCTTCTTAAGGAAAGATTTAGCAATATTAATGTGGGAGAAGCACAGAACTTGTTTAGACTCATTCCTACATGTGAATTCATAGAATTGCATGGCAATTCTCAGAAACTACCAACAAAACAAACTGTATTGTCAGCAAGTTTCAACTAATTAAAATAAAATTTAAAAAAAACAACACACGCAAGCAAAAATCTACCAAACAGTAGTTTTGCATGTCCACAGAAAATCTGTCCGGTCTGCAAAACGAAAAGTTGCTTCTGGATAACTAAATCAAATCAACGATTCAAGGTCATAGCACCACATCTGCTAAAATTTGTTGTTTCTCTAGGATTTTTAATACAGGACAAGTCTTAAATAATCCAGACTGCTTGCCCCAAAGCCAAAACAAATGTTTTTAAACAAAATGTTCAAATAGGTTGAAATAATTTGATTTTCCTGAGGTGATACTCCAGTGACAGTAATGACAGCTATGGAGGAGAATAAAGCAAAGTGATACCAGAACCATCAAATAGCACCTAGTAAATTTACACAACCTCTTCCTCCCCAAACTTGCACTACAAGCCTCCCAACCGTAAAAATTGAAAGCATTCTTTACTTCTATTAATGTATATTCAAATTAAAAATCTATATCCCATGTCTGAAAACATTTGCAATATGAATACAGCCACCAGGTCACATATTTAGGAGGTTTATATTTATCCATGATTATTTACAGAATGTGAAAAGACTCTGTGACACTAGCTCAGCTGATAACTCAATCAAAGAACATCTATTTTAGATATCTTTTCTCCTCATCTCTAAGACAACAGTAATGTTATTAGAAGTATTAGATTCTTGGATATATTCATTACATAAACAAGATTACTTTCTTGACTCCCTATGTATTAAACAAGAGAACCCCCACATCCTCCTTAAGCCATTATAAAGAGACTGGAAGCAATGCATAATTAATTAAATAGCAGTGTTTCAGAAAATAGCTAGGTTCAATAAAACAATCACAGCAAAACACTAAGAAATTCAAAAGAAGGGGGAAAAAAGCTTTCATATGCACAAGTTTAAAATGCAAACTAAAACCAACAGAATAATCCTGAAATTGAATCATAATAAATTGCCACTAATGACTGAAGTCAAATATGATTCCACAGAGAAATTTAGTGCAAGATTGGTTCAGAATTTTAATGGCACACACTAATTGTTGAAAATATCTGCCAGGGACAAGATTAGCCTTAAAATGAGGGTGAAGCAAACAAATCTGAGGGCCTGAAATTGAAGATCAGCATTATGAAAAGATACAGATCAGTAAAACTTGAAGAATCAGCTGAATATTCAGGATGCAAGCTTGGTTCTGAAAATAAGACAAAGATTCAGAAAGAAATGGATCAAAAATGAAATAATAGGAAGTTTTTAGGAATCTCGGTACAGTAATTTAAGAATACAACCTGTGTAGCTGTTACAGGAATCACTGAATATGATTTACTCAGTGAGGGAAAGTTGATTATGGGGGTAATATGAGATTTTTCTTGACAGAGGGCTGTAAAAGAAAACATCAGATAACTGAAGAACAAGCTCCAGTTACAAGATTATGGTATTGTTCCAGGCTTCAGATCAAAGCGATTCAATCAATTCTCCAGGCCTGAAATTAGAAGTGTGAAGCAAGTCCTGAAAAAGCATTTTGGGAAATCAATGATCTAATCAAAGTGAAATAAACCTGACAGAATGGCTACTTTAAAGAACATATCAAAAGAATTTAAGCTAGACTTCTTAGTAGAAGAAAAAGGTTTTAAGCATGAAGTTTATCATTACTATAAAAGCACAATTAGTTAACAGGCTCTTTCCCAAATGCTTATTAATTCTAAATAAACATTAATCTAAAATATGCTGCTTGATTCCAAATTACCATTACAGCTCCTAGAAAGAATTGCAATTGTAACCATACTCTTATCAAAGCAGTAAACCTCAGTTACATTTACCCAGAAATAAAACTGGTTGAAGTAGCAGTTGAATCAAATCCACACAATTCTAGGAACTGCTCAGAAGATGGCAGTCTGCAACAAATACAACTGAATTATCAATGAAATAGTCTGGGAATTATGAGATCAATCAAACTGTTAACAAAAAAATCCAGATAACTCAAAATTATGTAATTTAAAAGTAATCAATATTTTTTGTCCCATTTAAAAAATATTGAAACTCGGGGCACATTTTCAATTAGGATTTTGACTTGGTCTTTCTAGTATGTCAACTCAGATCCATTATTCGGAAAAAATAGCTTGAAAAAAATATGGGCAGCAGGACAGAGGTAAAAAAAAAAAAAAAAAATCCAAGACAGTGCAGCAGTGGGCCAAGTAAACAAGAGATGTGATGGACTCCCCATCCTTTAGGAATCATTTAGACTGACACAGTCGATCTTTGGCTCTGAGCAGGGCTCAATGGCTTTTGGAGGTCCCTATGACATCACTCCTACATATGTACAGAGAATTTGAATGCAAAAGCACAAGCCCTCTGTCCAAGAGAAATGAGGCTTGAGACAGATTAACTGATCATAACTCACACTGGTAAGGAGGACATTTCCCCAAATGTCACTAGAAAATAATATTTACCTACCACTGAAAATTTCCTATGATACTGATGGTCTGGTCTGCATCAGAAACCCAAGTGATGGGCCGCTGAATCACCACCTGGCGGAGTGTAAACACATGATCTCCTGGGTCAGAAGCATTTACGAAGTATTCAAAGACACCTGTCTGATCTGCAAAATTTGGGGCTTCACTGAAAGGTGGATTACCTGTTCAGAAAATAAAATACATATCAACTCCAAAACATTATTTTTCTTCTAAATACTCTTGTTTTCAGAAATTTCCCCTGAAAATCTTCTCCAGAATTTTGACCTGCTATATCAAAGCACAGTCTCCAAAACTGAAGTTTTTAAGTAGACATCAGTTTTGGCAAACACAATAAACAAGTAAATTGCCTTCTTCCCTACCTTCCTTCCAAAAACTAGCTCACTATAGTTATGAGCTATACCATTTGCATCAAAAGTGTTAAAACTGCTAGTGAACTTCTCGTTAAGAGACAGAGTAAAATATACCTCATTTCAAGCGAAGTATACAGGTGTAAGTTGTTGGAGAAACAGATATAAATAAAAAAAAAAAAAAGAACAAAACAGACCTTCAGACTACTTCATGTAGAGGATTTAAACAGCATACCTTATAACCATAACGTAGAAAGGCAGTATCTGTGTGTGAATAAAGCTTTTGGATAAGAGAATTCTGACTTACGTATATTAAAATCATCTTTGTAATTTGAAGGAAAGGGATGAGGTGGAGGCGGCTCTGGGTAAATGCATTTATGTCCTGTCTTGAGCGTGGTTAAAGTGTAAACTTCATCCACATCGAGATCTAAAGAAAATCTTCCCCTCCACACCTAGAATTGAAGAAAGCTCAAGCTGTAAAAATTAAACAACTAAATGACAAAATACTCAACTTCTTGAATGAAACAAGATACTCTAAAGTCCTGCTTTAAGGCACACATCCTGTCTTCTTGCCTCAGCATTTAATATCTCCAGGCTATTTTGAAAACTCCTTTCCCCCAAATTCTTTATTACCTCCAAGAAAGCTTGTATATAGCCAGTAAAATTGTAATTAAAAGGCCTTAATGAAATGTGTCCTAAATATGCACCTTAAGCATGAAAATCCAGGAGTTTCAGCAAAGGGGGAAGACACACCTGAAATTGAAGAGGGACTGTAATTAAAACTGATCAACTCACCTTTACTGGGTGGAGTCGCTGAAAAAGACTGGAGTTTCCAGATTCAAAACCAAGTCTAGAATGCCACACTTGAAGGGTTTCCACCATAAACTATAACAAAACACAATATACAATTTAACACAACAGCAGCAAAATAAACAACCTTGATTATTCATCTTGAGAGGTATTAGTCCTCTAGGGGTGTCTAATGTTTGTTATCTTAAAGCTGTTGATCACATTAGAGGCCACGACTCTCCTCAGCTAGTCACTACATATGCCTTATATTTTTATTGATTATACATCAATAATGTCCTAACATGCAGCAATGTTGTTTTTAAAGACAGAAAGCATTGCAATCACATAACACAATCTTTAGCTTCTCTTTTACCAACAATGGTAACCCTTTGATACAAGCTCTCTGCCTAGGAGTAACTAGACTGAAATAATCTCCTGCTAATTTCACTTTAATGAGACCTTTAGTTTAGTTGCTGGTCCTTTGATATCCATTTTTGAGCAAAGTCTTTTGCTTACAGATCTCCAAAATTCTGCAATAATATGACATATCAATTACATTAGCTACAGATTTTAATCATACCCAATCCCTATAATTAGGGATATAAGCAAGCAACCTCCAGTTTGCTTTTCCGAAGCAAACCATTTTATTGCCAAAAGTGAAAGTATTGTTCATATTTCAGAGCGAAATTTAGTTTACCAAGATTTAAAAAAGAGAATAAACAAACCAACAACTGCGAGATTCTCAGAATACCTTTTCACAGGATGCAACAACATAACCTACAGTATAAAATCAACTACAGTTATTCCCCTGGAAAGGAGCCGATGGCCACGCTGGCCAGACAAACTCTGTCAGCATAGTCAGAGCACCCAGCCTTAGAATAAATTCTGAAGAAAAATCCAACTGCACGTCTGTGCTGGGGAATTTCTTCCTCAGTAAGCAGATGATTAGACTGGGATGTAGCAATTCTACGATTTCAGTCGTGACATTGCATCTCATGGTAAAAGCAGAATTAGAATGCTTAAAACTTAGCCAGGTGTGTACAGTCTCTGGTATTGGAGGCTGTTAATTTCTTGCTAACCTGTGGTACTGTCTTGCATGTATTTGATTATGAATAGTAGTTCATTTTATGAGACTGTTCAAGTGTATTCAAGATCTACTTACAAAGGACCCTTTGAGGTAGAAAGTTGCTCTCTGAGGTGTGACACTGAAATTAGGCAATGGAGGCCTGATACACTGAGAGTGATTATGAGTCTGAAGAAAAAAATAAATTTAACAGAGGGAACATACATTACTGAAATGCATCACAAGGCAACCCATATGAAAAACATACAGCATAAACTTGAAATTAAAAAAGCAATCATTTATTTCACTGTTAACATAATAACTACAATTACACTAGTTTAATAATTTTATTTATAATACTGATTTTAAAAAAGCACATGATTAAACTTCCTCCGAGAGTGTGTCATCAAACTAAAGCTAATTTGTGACAAAAAGATAAAGATGACATATATATTCGTCTTCAGGAAGACTCAATTAGCTATTCAAAACTTCAGGTAAAAAAAAAGACCCTCTAGTGGACTAGCTAACAAAGCTACTAGTATGAAAGAACACTCACAGATACTGAACTACATAAATCAAGACAGGTCCTTCATAACAAAACATTGTCTTTGGAATTGCTGATGCACATACCATAGTTTCAATGATGATGGTAAGGTTCCCTAGACCATCTGTCAGAGCTACAAAACTGCCACCTCCTTCTAAGTGTCCATCCACTTGCAAGTATGACCAGCCTGGCTGAGTAAATTGTGTTGTGTGTGCTGAAGACAATAAGAACAAAATTCAGAATACAGTAAGACTTAATAAAAAATAGTAACATTTTCAGTCTTAATTAAATTTCTTTCATATATGCTTACACAACAAAAATCTGATTTGAGGAAGAAAGTAATAGAACTTCCAAAACAAATTCTACCTATACAAGAAGAAAGATTAAAGAATTATACTAAGGCACAATTTAAAACACCAACTCTCCGGCAGACAAAACAGTTAAAATGATAGAGGTTATTTAGACAGGAAGAACAAGCTATTACACCACTACATAAGGTACTCACATACGTGCAATTTGAAAATTCATCACAGTTCAGATTTTCACAAATCTCTTTTTTTTCTTTAAATAAAGAAAACATTTGAGCCAGCAAAAGCATAGATGGGCATCTCCATGAGTAATAACTAAATAAATAAGGTTTTCAGCATAAAAGATCCTGAAAATTCTGAGCAACATGGACACAGGAACAACTGCTCAGTTGTTCTGAACTGTTCATGGGACTGTATGGCCATTTTTGATTTAATGCTTTTACATAATGCTTTTACATATATAGGTAACCAGCAAAAGAACAAAAATTAAAGTATTTGTTTTGTTCCTCATTCATGGCACTGCAAATCCCACTTGCTCTAGTGAACTGTGGCAAAGACAGTAAAACATTACATACAGAAGGACTACAGAGTAGCCAGTGAATCCGTGCATCCATAGACAGACACTATGTGAACATCCTTCACTTTCCCCAAGCTTAAGGAAATGCTGATTTACACAAGCCAAGAATCTCAAGCAGGGTAAGAACACAGAGGTTCTTTGTTCCATTTTCTCAAATTGAGAAGTATCAAATGAAATTGATACTCCTCAAAGATTAAAAATAGAAGAGGGAAAGGAAACATGAAAGCACATTAACCCTTATGGGCACTTCGGATCAAAATATTTTAATAGTAACGGCTATAAAGGCAGTAGCTTATTCATTTCTGCTACATCTAAAGGTCAAATATTAAGATTTCCCTTGCTATTAGATCTTTCTGCTTTCTATTGAAAGGAACATATTTTTTTCTCCCTTTTTAAAGTATTCACAAAACTTTTCACAAACCTGCCTTAATTTGGTACAAAAAAAATAATACACATAAAACACCTAAATAAATGAAAGCCTCAGAAAATACAGTGATGCTCAGTGTCAGATCACCAAATTTTTAACTGCAAAATTTTTACCTGTAATCCAGATAGGAGCTTCAACTTTATAGTGGCCACTCCATGGCTCTTGTGCTGTCATTAACCCACATCGACCAAAGGGCAACTCTTCATAATAACTAGCCACCAAGTTCCATGCAATTGTCCTAGAAGAAAAACAGGTGTTGGCTCCATTTTTTGACTGATTGTTTATTTTTGACTGTTGTGCATGGTGGTAAGTTTTTCTGGGTAGAGTTTTTTGGGGGAGGAGTTAAGTACCACAAAAAAAAAACCACCTTTCTTTATCCATATAAATAAAAAAGAGAAAACAACTTTAACCAGCCATCCTCCACGAGCTGTTGCTATTTCAACAGGTTACTGTCAAGATACTGACAAGGTTAATCACTTCAGATACTTTGATTTGGTCTTCAATGAAAATGTTTTGCAAGAATTGTAAACTTTAGACCTGTGGGCCATAAGTATGGAATTGCAGCCTAACAGAGCAGTTACATAGAAAGGTCCAGCTGGCAAGTTGTTCTGCTGATGCATGTGGGTGAATGCAAAGGCCTCATCGTGAAATCACTGCCATAGATTAATCACACTACACAAGCATATAGAAGAGACTCTGGAATTCTATAAAAACATATCCATAAAATAAACAACTCTTGAGTTGTAAACTCAACATGCTCACATCAAACTTGTTCTGCTGATTTCAAACTTAGAAAGAGACGCAGGAAACTCAAGTTCAAAGGAAACAACAGAGAAAGATAAGCTTTCAGCAAGAAGTTTCTGTTTTCAATATAAAAGCCAAGATATTTTCACTGTTGGATATATGGACTTAGAACTATTATACAATAATTTTTAAATACAATACATATACCTGGTAGTCAGGCTGCAAAACAAATGTGACATAACTAGAAAGGGCTTGTAAAAATAGAAAAACATTGGGAAAAGACCAACCACAAATTAAGATATTAAAGCATATGAAAGTGAAGAGACAACCAGAATTACCAGGAATTCACATAGGAAATATTAATCTGTTAGAAAGCTTCAGCTTGCAGAAAAAAGATTTGTAAAAACCAGGTGACTCAAGAAACTTTCTTTTACAAGTATCTAAGTGATTAGTACTGGGCCCCACTTCAACCAGACAAATTCAATCCTCTTTATTGTTCCAAAATGAAGTCACATAAAAACTAAAGCTTTGGACAATATTGTTTACATCTTGATGCCTATATTTTCTTTAATTAGACTCTTCTTTTTCTTTCAAATTAGTAGTTGTTGCACTAAAACCATCAAACTGTATTTACTATTCTCTTCTAAAACTGTGAGTTATGTAATTTCCCAGTAAAGACAACAGCTTTCTTACAGTTTTCAGTTCAGAAAGAAAATGTGCAGAACAGTAAATGACTGACTACAGTGTTTTAGAATGGATTCTGAAGAAGAAGTTGAATGGGAAAACTAGATAATTACATCCATACATAGTACTTTTAACTGAAGACAAACAACCTGATAAAGACCTTAAGAAAAATACAGACAAATTAGCATTACTGATATTTTTCTCCAATGTTTTTCATGTTGATAGTTCTTAAAAACATTCTCTTTTTAGTAATTATTATCGGTCTCAAAGGTATCTGAAATTAGCTGCATAGACCATTGGATGCTATGGAACAGTAACCCAAGAATACTCTAAAACCTGTGGAACTTCTACCCCAGAAGGAATTAAGGACAGCAGACTTCATACATTACTACATTCGAATTCAGACTGACAGCAGGCGAGTTTCAGTTTACCTGCTTTCTTACCACAGCAGATAGATGTCTTACATAGTTCTTTAAATAATTCTTACACACCAAGTTGTGAAAGTGAGCAACAGAGCACAACACTTACGAGGTCATGTTTCCATTCACGTAGTTTTGGTTCAGGATCCGAGCCCAGCAGCCTGCACCTACTTCATCATTGAAAGTACTGTAATCTTCTGAAGACCATAGTTTCTTCTCAGTTAATATGGCATTTTGCACTGTTTTTGTCCCAGGATAGTGAGCCCTACATAATATTTTAAAAAGGAAAAGTACTTAGTACACAGAGAAAAATCAGTGTTTGGAAGTACAAAAAGCAGCAATGATTCACTTCCTTCAAACCAAAAATGAGAAACAAAATATATTTGGAATACTGCAAGTGGAAGAGAAGAAAATGGACCCAGGGGGAGCTATAACATTCCAGAGCTTATTGTATTTGCATCAGTAGAAGATTATTTCTTCTGATATATGACAGCATATAAGTAAACTTAGATGTAAAGGTGCTGTGCAATTTCCACAGCTTGTTAAAGCAAAGCTCTGTCCTTAAAATGAGCTTGAAGATTTTCCTAACTAATCTGCTAAACAGAGAAAAGAGATACTAACTCATAGGATGTTAAACAAACCCATAAATAATTGTAAAATCAACAATAAGATACAGTACAGTCTCTGGACCTAAACATCAACTTAGCTAACTTTTTTAATAAACTTGGGTTTCAAAAAAGCATGCTAGTTGGACTACAGAAGTTACAGAAGTATAAACTGAAAGTAGTTGAAACATAGTGAAAGCTAATTTTCTTTTCACAATCTTCCTCAGTATGAGGAGAGATGCTTTCTCCTAATGGAGACTATTGATTATACTCAATCACTACACTGATTCACTGTGCAAGGTTTGTCTGACTGAAATAAAACCTTTTTAAATCACTTGCAGAAAACACTTAGCATATTCACTGAAGACACTAAGTACATACACTAAAATAAAATTATCAGCACTAGAAAGGAAAGCATAAATACTTCCTTTACTATTAGCCTGAAACTTGACAAAATTGATACATTTGTGGCAAGGACACAAGAAACGACATTTTTTATAGGCTGACTGTTAGGGGTTTTTTTCATTATTTTCCCTCTACTGGACAATGGGCCAGTGTAGTCCTTCATAAACAGCTTTACTAATGGGAATGTAACTGACAGTAGAGATTTTAGCTCCATTCTTCTCTGCTGTACAGATTACTGTGTATTTCCCCTTTGGCTTGGAAATATAAGTATTACCTCAGTACCAAGCAAAGGTTTTTTGTAATGGCATGAAGTGCATAGCTTGCAAAAACAAGGCAGAGAAGGAATAATCTTTCTTTCTATGCTCCATATCCTGAAAAGTTGTTTAATATTATGTGTCAACATGACTGCCAAATAAAAGTTGAAATACGTAAGAGGTTATTTAACCTCCCTGTTAAGATTGAATCAGAGTAGAGATGTAAAATTTACACTTGTAAAGAGTCAAGCAACTACACCTTACTTGGACAGTAAGTAATCCACACATGATCCAAGATTCCGCCTGCGAAAAACTGCCAGGATACTGTTCACGTTCAGAATGGCAGAAAGGACTGACTGCAGGGGTAAATGACACTGACTGCCTATCTGTATTTGGAGAAAAAGCCTTCATTTCCACACCTCCTATGGGTCCCATATATAAAGATGGATGAAAAAGACCCAAGTTGAAGCAAGAACTGCCACATTTGAAACACTTGATCGGGTCAGGCAAGTCTATGGCACCTAGTAATTAAAATTTATAGCTACTGTAAAATGAAAAGTTAATGAGCAAGTCTTACACACATTTCCATTCAGCCATCAAGTCACTAATCAATCTCAAGTTTAGTCTACTAGTACAATATTAGCATCATATGACAAAACCCAGAACTAGTAAAACAAATCAACTGGTTGCATGCTTTCCAAACACAACTTTCTCATCAAAGCAAAATGGAAACTACAACTCAAGACATAATTGTAACTCAAAGAAGAATCACAGCCCAAATCCATTTCTGGATCACATCCATTTCAGTAACAGACCAGTGAAGTCAGAAATGCAAGGCTGTATACAAAGCTGTAAAGCTAAAGCACTTTTTGCATACCAACTACAGAAACCAAAAAACCCTCAGAATAAACAGGGTTATGCAAAAAACCTTCAGTTCATCAAAAGTGCATTGACACCCAATAGGAATCTTCAATGTAACAGAGGACTCATAAGTCATCAAAAGAGTTGAGGCTGTTACCAGAACAATAGCCAAGTGATTTGATGTGGGTTAGTAAGAAAGATTATACAATCAATCCTTTCCTTGCAGGTAAGAGTACAGAGAAATAAAGGTTTGGCTGTGTTAGTTGTAACTAAGATGAAGACAGACTATAAACAAACCACTAAGAAAGAAAAAGAGAGAACCCCCTACCCAATCACATCGACCACTCCATGGAGCTCAGAGTCAATCAGCAAGACAAAGGAAATGGGCTCCCACAGTCTATCGCTGGCTATGATCCTCACCTGCTCCAGACCACGCTTATCCAATGTGTATCTCAAAAGCTTGGGAAAAAAAAAAAAGGAGAGCAAAGAATAGAGAGAAGGGACAAATAAAAAAAATGTTTTTCAAATTGTTAACACTTTATTTTGGGAAAGGCAGCATCTTCTTCAGCACTATTTGACCATAGCTAAAAAAAAAAAATTATGTTTCAATTTTTGTTTTTGCAACCTGGATAACAACTGTTACAAGAAACAAAATGTACTAGACTGTCAAGCACAAAGTGCCTTCAAAGCAGGGCACCTTCTTCCTCTACCATATCAAACCCCAAAGCATATGACAAAAGGAAAACTTAAAAACATTGGGTTCTTCTTTTCTTACAGACACAAAACTACAGATACACACAAATCATATCACATTTCACGCTAGATATTCTATTGGCAGATCAGCCACTTAGATGTTACAATTTTGATGGTTAAGCTACAAGGACCCCACACAGGGCAAGGACAACTGAATTATAATGTATAAACCTTGCAAAAAGCACAGTAAACATTTAACTAAAAACAGGAGTTGATTCCCCCTATTTTCCCTGCTAATCAGCTATTTCACTTTAACAGTGAAACAACAGAAAGGAGCCAAGCTCTTCCTAAACACAAGCAATGAAAGAAACAGGAAAAACCCCAGACATGTACACATCTTTTACTCAACTGTGTTGTATTTCAAGCTTTAAAATTTCAGCTACCATTGAAACACTTTCCTAGAGACATTTTAAGACCTTGAAAGTCAATGAAACAAATCCGAAGTGTCATGTAACACCAAGCGTAATGATGTAGTTTCTTGTAGTGCACAGGTCCCCTAAAGACCGTTTGCTGCACTTGTAAATTCATGTAACATCAAATGCCCAACTATCTTCAAATCATTCTGTATATTTCTGCCAGATATAGTCTTCTCTTACAGGGCACACTATCTGCAGAAAGCAGCACTGCAAGATTTGTCTTCCACAGATCAGAATATGAACTAGGTTATGTGCAGTCTGACAACAGCTTGAAACATCAAGATTTCCTCCCCCAAAAGTTTAAATAACTTCAGCTGAACACAAGGTTACTATTAATAACATTACTGACAGTACACTTATGTGTTGTACTTTTCATTACATCTTGCTTTAGAATAAGGCAGTATTTGGTTTGCAGACCTATACGTAAGATGACTAACCTATGAAGCAACTAGTGGAGGTTCCTGATGACTAGACACAGACAGTTTTAATGTCCATCTACAGTGCCATCAATCTAGCCACAGTCCCCAGGAAGTTCACAGAGCAAGTCTTCCTGGAAGCCACGTCAAAGCACTAGAAGGGTAGCAGGATAACTGGGAACAGCAGCATGGATTTACCAAGGGCAAGTCATGTCTGACAAAGATGTTTGCTTCCTACAACGAGATGATCACCTGTGTGGGCAAAGTGAAATCAGTGGATGTTATATACCTTGACTTCAGCAAAGACTTCCAGCCGGGTAGACAGAAAAGTGCAGTCAGGAAGCAGATTACTGGCTTATATTAGGAACAATCCCGTTTGATGCCTTCAATAAAACTCTGGAAGTTTACATTTTGCTTTGCTTACTGACACAACTTCTGCTTTTTCTGTTAAGCTGTCTAACTTTACTCATGAATTCTCACTTCCACCCTTCTGATTCTCCCCACATCCCATTTAACTTAAATCTACCTTAGATATCCTTCAGACTACAAATGGTATTTTAGGCAGGGATAAAGCTCCATGGGAAACAATGGTATCAAGGTAAAAGTTACCTGATGCAAAAAAAGAACAGAAAGGAAAACCGAAAATTAAATGAAACACAGAGGGAAAGGACAGTTACTTTTTGTGGATGGATGCCAAAGAAATCACTTCAATTATCTTGATAATTTCTAAATAAAACAATATCAATTTAAACCCAGGTCTCCATTCCACAGTAAAAAGAACTAAGAAAGAGTCACAGAGAGGTTATACTTGGAAAGAGATTACAGAAAAATATACCGAAAAGGATTTCTGAGGAAAAAATTTAAGGCTATTTAGGAAAACAGACTGACTAGCAGATTTTACAAAAAAACTAGACATGGTTATCTAAGAGACATACGAATACAGTCTACTTCTAGCAACTTCATGAACCTTAGCATTTGAAGGACAGGTGCCTAAATACTATTATCTTTCACTAGGTCAGCAAGAACTCTGCTAGTTGGTATCCTAAAGTCAACAATGGCTGAGAAACATGGTGTTCTCATTTTGTACTCTCTGTAATTTCTTGACAGATAACACCACTGCACAGGAAAACCTAACTGTTCCTTTTCTGTGATCAGCGGTGGCGGCAGGGGGGGCGTTGGGGAAAACTCTCCATGACATTCAAGAAAAACCTCTTGCAAAAAGAACTTTACTCTTAAAGAACAACTAAAACATGTCTGTGGTTTTAAAGGCACAAGCAAAAACAGGTACTCCTAACCTTGATTCTGTCAAGCTCTTAAAGAAATAAGAACCATACACACTCAGTGCATTCATTCTGCAAGTTGTATTGGCATGCAAATCATCACTAAAACATTTCCTAATGCACTATAACTTGCTGAGGTGCAAGTGTTGTCTAACCTGGGAAAGTTCTAAATTTTTAAAACAAAGGAGTTACTCAATGCTGACACTACAATTTGTATTTCTCCGGCAGCCACTTCCAGGTGATCGGTGTTTACAAGCTCAACATGTATGAAAGCAGTTTCTTTATAAAATCCCTGCTTAACTGACTAACTAACCCTTGAACCATGCATTAATTTAAACAATGATGAGCATATCGCACTTCCTTACATACAGAGGGGAACTAGTACACTAGTGACCACAAAAATGTTTTTATCACAGTAAGGTTAACAACAGAGATAAGTTAACAAATGTAACACAAGTGAGCAATTTATACAGATATAGGTCATTTCCACTTGGAATATGTTGTAATTTTTAAAAAACTATTTATAGTTTTGAGACACCAGAGATTACAAAGAAAGCAGGAGCAGCAGAATAAGTATCAAGCCAGTTGACAGAAGCAAGGTAGTAAGAAACTGTATTATGGAACAAGAGTGAAGGCAAACACTCGAGCTGATATTTGCTGAAGCTGCAACAGTGGACATTCCTAGCTGCCAAAATTGAGATAGAATGTATTAGTTTACAAAGTTTGGATGTTTGTTTTTACTTCTATTTTACTGCCTGTGTGTGCACTTCTAATATTATCTGTTATCAGATATAAGACACAAAACAGAAAATTCTAGATTTAGGATATGACCAGAAAAATCACACACATGTAACAGCGAATACCACAAGCACAGCAAGTCCCAGGGTGATAAGTTCCACTGTAAAAGTTCAAGTTCACCTGAAATTAAAACCAATTGCAGACCAAGAATTCAGTCCTAAAGTTTTTCTGGCTTCGAAGATGCACATGCAGGTTAGTTAGAAGTTTCCTGTCATTCACTAGTGCTAAGAAGCCTAAAACATAACTCCTAAATGGTACTTAAAAGAAATAATGGAAGAGTGGTAAGGTCAGCTTGCACATGCACTAAACTCAAAGAGAGGAAGACAAGAAAGAATAATCCATCACCACTGTACATGATGATGAAATAAATGGGAACGACTAGGAAGTATAAAGTAAGAATATATGACTCTTGAAAATGGAGATGAAAACTTACTTAAAGAGAGGAAGCAATAAGCAATGTTTAAAATTCCTCCCTTCTCCCACACTTACCCGACTACCTCAATAGCATCATTAAGATAGGGATCAACTATCATCTCCTTTGAAATGTTCCAATCTCCATCCGCAGCGATGATGCCAATGTTCCTTAGACCCAGTCTGTCCAAAGAATGTCGAAGCACCTTAGTAACAGACAACACCACTTAAAGTACAGCCTTCATCAATGAGGCAACATGAAAATTTAAGACTGAAAACAATTTAAGAACTGTAGGAGTCATCAGTGGAAGCATTTGTCTTCAGACCAAGATGGATAAGAAAAGTTCTCACTTCTCAGATGAAAGCCATGACAACTAAGACAAAGTTAATGGTAAGTATTTTTAAAGCTGATGGGTTATCTATGATACTCAGACAGTCATTACACAAAAAGAGACCTGGATTATTTTTGACACCCCATGTGCATACATATACTCCACTTGGACGTTCTTAACATATTGACTCCATTGCATGCATTAATTCATGTAACTAATGGATTTATCATAAAGTCAGTCATATTAAGTTGATCTAAAAATAAGGACTGGCTGGGATGTTGTGGCAGTGGACATACTTCCAAAAGTGAAAGAAGCAAAAGTTAACCTAAGCCCAAAAAACTATATTGAGAAAACAGAGACTGAAGTTTCAAAATAGAAAAGACCATGCAGTTCTTTACAGGAACAGAAATCTTTGCCTAACACCTGTCCTGTTCAAGTGAAGAGCACCTAAACAGTCTTCCCACAGCCCATCACTGAAGAAAAAAAATCCTTGATATGGTGTTTGATATTTAAGTTTACCCACAGCTTGGCTCTCAAGTCTCACTAACTTTTGGGAACATAATAAATAAAACTGGAATTGATGTTCACAACAAAACTGGAATTGCATGTTCACAACAAAACTGAGGGCAACCAAATTAGAATTCAACCAATGCCAGCAGAAAAGAATTCCTCTTCTGTCTTCACAGCTTCTCCTTACTATTTCATTGTTAAAGATGATAAACCTCTCACATTTGTCTGTAGAACTCCTTAGATAAAACATACCTACGCAAAATATACCATGTTTTATCTGAAGACTCGATTAAGAAGGAAAAAAAAAATTTAAAAAAGTATTTGCAGCAACTTGCACATACAGCTGCATCTGAAAAAACCACATCAGTCCACAGTCTAAAACGCTTTTTTCAATCTTGGATATAAAGGAATGAGGGACTATGTGCTGTGTGCATGCATGCATGCATAAGAAAGGTTTTTCCAACCATCAGTAAGCATGAATCCTTAAATAATTTCTCATAACAGCCCTCTAGCAATGTGAAGAATAGGGAGCATCTCCCTTTTTCATATAGTCAAATAAGGACAGAAATCAAAGTCTGAGTGTTGACGATGATAAAAGCATAATCTAAAAGGACATAAAACTTATTAAGAAGTAGAGAAGTAGCAATGAAGTTCTGTTCAGCTGTTTGAAGCCTTTGAAACGCAGTTTACCAGAAGAAGAATTCATAATGCTAGAAGGTCCTCACAATTTAAAGCTTTCTAGCTAGCTAGACTTTGGGAAATATTGCCTAACCATACAGATAATTCAGAAGAACAAAATGACTGGAACAGTTGCAGAACTTCCAAGCTGAAAGATAAGTACCAAGGATATAGAACTGCAGACTCTCAAAATGCACTCCACAATCACATATGCAGAACGGTTCCCCCACACACAGTACTCATTTTTATGTACAGATATTCATTAAATTTTAGCATTAAAGATAGCAGTATTTAAAAATACAATTGGAGGAACAGGATCTTCTTGAATAAGAATTTACAAGTATTAGAATCCTCATTTTTCATTTTTTTTTCTACTTAATAAGAAACATAACTAATGCCTTAGTGCATGAAGTAACTAAAATAATTTCTTACAATTAAGATAAATACACGACACATCAGCTCTTAGTTAACAGACATTATAGAAAACGTTTTATGTGCAGCAGCACACTTCAGTAAATTGACCTTTTCCAAAACAGCAAATTGCAAATAGAATTATCATGCTGATTAGAGAATAGGTGCCATGTGACACTGTAAGAGAATGAATGGTAAAACAGCTGTTAAAAAAACCCCAACTTTTATCAGTTAACATACAGTGAAGGAAAGGGCAAAATTTCTCAGTAAATATTTGGGTGATTTTAAGAATAAATGTTAAACTAAATATTAAGCTCTAGAAGTCAAAAGCTCAATTCAACAGCATTCCAAAAGCTAAAAGAATGCTGCACCTAGACTAGACAGTTTGTTCTCCACATTCCTTCTCCCTACTCTCTTGGAAGACAAGACAGAGGAGAAAACGTCCAGGTGACATGACACAGAATTGGGATTGTTCAGCCTGGAAAAGAGAAGGCTTCAGGGCAACCTAATTGCAGCCCTCCAGTGCCTAAGGGGAGCCTACAGGAAAGATGGAGAGGGACTTTTTTACAAGAGCATGTAGCGATAGAAAAAGGGGGAATGGCTTCAAACTGAAAGAGGGTAGGTTTAGATTAGGTATAAGGAAGATGTTCTTTACTGTAAGTATGGTGAGGCACTGGAACAGGTTTCCCAGAGGAATGGTGGATCCCTGGAAGTGTTCAAGGCCAGGTTGGATGGTGTTTTGAGCAACATGGTCTAGTGGAAGGTGTCCCTCCCCATGGCAGGGGGGTTGGAACCAGATGATCTTTAAGGTTCTTTCCAAGTCAAGCCATTCTATAAGTCTTATTTGCTTTTAAGGAGAGGTAATTCCATTGCTTCTTAGCCTTGAAGCAACAATAAGGAAAGGAAGAAAGCAGAAGCCTGTACTTAAGATTTCACTACAAGATAATGTAACAAACAGAAGAGAGTTTTCAAAGCATGGCAGGGGGCAGCAGGGGCATTTAGCAGTGAGAAATATTAGAGACTCAAGGCTGGTTATGTGAAATATTGTGTTCCTCCAACCTTTTAGAATAAAAGGTACTGAATTTTGCACAGTTAAAAACACAGAGCATTTACTGTGTTTTCCATAAAATAAGAACATGGAGGTTTATAGCAAGATTTAATGTACTATAACCTCAGAACTTTGCTACAGAATTCTAGCTATATCCAAGCCGGTCTGAAGATGATACAAATTTGTATGATTTCAGTAGCATCAACTGAAGTGTCCATTAAAATGTTAAAGTCCTAAATATTTAGCATACACTGACATGCTTTAGGTTCAAAATAACAATTTCAGACACACAAAATAAACAACCTAGAGATCTGATCATTTTAGTATTCCATGCGTGCAACTGCAAGAAACAGAGTTCAGTGAGTGAAGTAGTTGCAGAATTAGGGTCCCTTTACTCGGCAAATTCAGAAAAGCTAATTGTTTGCATACGATAAGACAAGCATTTCACTTCACAGAAATAAGAAAAAAATACATACCTTAATGTATTTGCTACTAAATGCCCTTTCATTCCATATCTATAAAGGAAAAGTAAAAATCCATTTAGAAAAATCAGGATATGTCAATGCATAACGGAAAATTTTATTTATATATATGTGAGATTATACAATCCATTAATCAACTCCATGTTTTTGGTGTGCTAGAGGAAAGTGCTCTGGTTGGTTTTGTTATCAGCTTTTCAGGGGAAAATTCTGTATGGAAGTTCATAATAGCTGGGTTTTTATCTTTCTGTAAGGTCTCCTGATTGCCTTCTTGATGAAAAGAGTGCTAGAGCTGCTACAATGGCAGCAGTGTTACACATGACATTGTTACCAACTGATCTACAGTTTGTAGGAGTCATTAAGAAACACATTGTGGCTTCAAAGTGTGACCTAACGAATGGGTCCTGTTGCAATATGATGACATAGGAGAGTGAGAATAAGTCACATATTGAACAATTCAATGAAGATTACAGCTCTTTCTAATTTACACAGTACTACATCCAAACTCAAACACAAAAGAGATCTAGTATAGTTTAAGTAAACAGACACAAAAGTATCCCCCCATAGGATTAGACTATACAACCATGTACAAGCAGAGAGTTTCCTGCAGATGGGATAAACCTAACTGATTTTGGTATTTCCAGACCTTTCAATAAATGCTAACACGTGACTTCAGAAATAAGCCAGTCAAAAAGTTACTTACTGAAAGGCTCATCTCATCATAAAGTAAACAGCAATACAGAACAAGTGCTATAAACAAAGAGAACGGTAAAGGCTAACAATGCAGAATCATAACAGCATTAAAATAGTTCTGACAGTTTCTGAGCCTTCAGAGACTTCACTGATTTCATGTATTTCAGATTATACCCACAAAGAAATTGAACAATATGCAATGTCATCACACTGCCTGTAGAAGCAGAAACTCCCTTTTCTTAGAAGGAAAGAATTCAGAAGGCCTATTACTGTGAAGTAATCATAAGAGAAGATGAGCATTACTCAAATATATGAAGTGCAGAACTTACCTTCTAGTCAAAGAGCACAGGGCAGAGAAAAATGTAACAGTAGTTTGTTCTCCCTGTCTCCACAACAGAATTGCTGAAGCATCACTGTGTTACCCACAGTGCAAGACTGACCCAGCTGAAATCAGTGAGGAATACCACGGGGGATGCATTCCAGAGGACATATGCATGAGGTACACCTTCCCACGTTACAGCAGAAAGGTCAGACCTCTTTTGAGGGATGGGAAGAGTTTTAGAAGCTTTGTTCTGGACTGCTGAAGTGATTTTCAGCTTTTCTGCTGTTAAACTGCCTCATATAAAAACACTTCAAAGTCCAAAATAAGTGCTCAGTAAGTACAGGGCTGATTTTAGAGGAATCCTAGCTACACACTTTCTTGGTCAAATAATCAACTTGAAAAGTGTTTTTTCAGATTGTCTGCTTCTCTTTCTCATCTCCAAATTATGACATTTTTCCTCAAATATTCATTTACTACTTCCATATATTGCACTGTAGCACAATACAGCAATTACAATGTACTGTAATGCATGCATCTTTAACTACTATAAATTATGCAGGTCAAACTGGAAGAAGTTGTAGAGGGTTGCTCTTCTGCAAAATAACAACCATATTTTATGCTAAGAAGTCATGTTAGCTGACTTTCACAAACTGTCTTAAATAATGCTTTTTGTTAGCTAGTAACCACTGAAACCCAAGCAGAAAAAGCAAGGGAGAAGAGGAAAAGATTCCAGAACATTCAAATTCTCTGGGAACTTTGTTCTAGAATTGGGAATGCAGGAGCTATTTGACACTGGTCCTGCTTTATCAGCCATCACTGCAGAAAGACTGTAAACTAACAGAACTTCTGCCTTTCCCTGGCAACAGAACAAGCCAAAACTGCAATAAAAAAAAAATAAAAACATTCTCTTTCCATCCTCCTCCTCTAATAATCAACAAAGAGAGAGACAAGACCAAGATTTTAGGAATGAAGATAGATAAACTATAGAGATTTTGCATTACTGACCCCTATATAATCAATGTCCAAATCGTGATACTGTTTTGCTCCTAATATCCAAGAAACAATATAGTAAGCAGTGACATCTGGATAGTCATAGGGCCAGTTTTCACCCTTCCCTATCCATCTTGGAAATGTCCAAGGTAATCCTGGAAAGATAAGAAAAACAAATGAATAAGGTAAGTGGTTGGTCTACATTACTCCGTAAGTTTCAATAGCAAGCTTTAATTTATTCTACCTAAAATGAAGAAGCAGACATGCAGTTCAAATTCACTCAGTTCCAGTGAAGAATTGGAACATAACTTATTTAATGAATGAAACATAACTTATTTAACTGGAGAGTATGCTCTAATATAAATTATGATCATACATATTAACAGCTACTTGGGGTTTTTTGAGCTAGAAAGCCTTCATTACTAAATAACAACTAGACTGACCACATAAAATCCTTAAATGCTATGGTATTAGCTCTAATAGGTTTAAAAATCCAAAGATTTTAGGATAAAAATTTACAAAGTTAAAGAATCAATACTGAACATAAGAAGTTGTTAATCTCCTGAATATGAATTTCAGAAGTGATGATCGGATCATAATAGAGGAAGGAAGATTAGGATCATGAAAAAGAATTTCTAAGTCTCAGCTGTTTACTAGATCTGGTAGTAAGGAAGAACAACAAATTAGCCTAACTAGATGCTGCTAAGTTTTCAGCTGACTTGTACAAGATACCATAGGCTAATTTAAAGGTAAACCCTTCTTCCTTTGTTGAGAGCTTGATTTGAGGGAAGAGGGTTGTTATTAATAGTCACAATTAGTCATAGATAGCAAGCTTAACAGAACCTGACTGACAAATCCTGCACCAAGTCATGCTCTGTGGCTGGATATGGTAAAGCCTGACCCCTGGAAGACTGGGGGGATTAGACACCTTTTAACTGACACATTTCTTACCTTGTTTTGTGTGAAATACATTTTGTATTTCAAAAATACAATCTAGGGTTCCACATTTGTGTTGTCACAAAACATACACAACCCACAATCAAAACAGGAAGACAGGAAACTCCTCTCACAACTCAACTCCATCCGTAACACAACAGCAGACAGGAACCATTAGAGTGGGGAGGGGGTGATCAGCTTGTAATAAGGACATGCAGTTGAATGAAGTGTGTGTAAGATTTACAGATTTATACCTCCAGTAGCTTTATTTTATCCCTCCCAATTTTTTTACTCAATTATTCAGGAATTCATGGCTCATGACAAATCATTCATGTTCATTGCTGTGATACACTCTAATCATTAATGTTACTTGATACAAGCAAATTATTGGAAATTTTTTACCCTACGCTTCTTGTTACAGTAGCGCAATAAGGATACTGTGCTACTGTAACAAAGTAAAATGGTAAGTAACTGAAGCATCAAGGCAAGCTTAATAAATATTAGAGATTCTACTTTGCTGCAACACCAAAATAACTGCCCATTAAAATTAATGTTAATTAAGCATGAGATAGGTAATTTAGTCAGAGAAATAAAAAAAGCATTTAAATCTTGAAGCAATTTACCAATCAGTTTAATGTTGGGATTCCTCTTTTTAGCTTCTTTCATCAGCCACCATTCATAGCCCCGGAAGTAGTTCTCATCATTTTCATAGTGCATATGGGAGGGTTCAGTACCATCTGGGAAGGAGAGAGACAGGTAGCTCACAATTATCCTCTGTGTCATAAGCTGTTACACATGGCAAAGTTTGCTCTATTGCTCACTGCCACAGTATGCAAGTACATATCTCTGACATGGTTCACAAGTTCTTTGGTATGTATTTCAGAGCAAAATGAAGAGTGGGAGGGAACATGCAAGACTTGCCACCCTCTGTTCTTAGCATATTAACTTAGCATGTATGTAATATTTTTGATTTTTAAGGGACTCTGCCTGCATTTAACATCAGATGTGGTTAACTATTGGGCATTTTCTATTCCTAGCTATGATAACACTAATCTATATCTAAACCTATATTCACGATTATCTTGGTTCCAACAACCACTAGGAAAGTTATAGCATTAAGATTAGGAGGGAAAAAAAAAAAACAAACCCAAGCAAAAAAAATTAAACAAGCAGCTTATTTCTGAACAAAAAAAAAAAAAAAACCAAACAAAAGAAGGCTATAGTTTGTTTATTCTGTGCAAGGCAAGTCCAGGGAGAGAAAAGAAAGGAACTACAACAAAGTTTTTCAATTACAGGAAATATAGAGGTTTTATTTTTACAGTAAAAGATGTAGTTTATAATTTCCATGGTCTTCAGTGACTGCAGCAAGAGTTTTTGGAATTGAACACCATGTACTGAATTTCCTCAGGCACAGGTAAACAAACCAGAAAGGTGCGAAAGAATCAGTGCTGCAAGGGGAGTCATTACACACAAAAATCAAGTTACAACTTGTGTACACAACTGTAATAATTACTTATGCTAAAATATATGCACAGACCTCTTTTAATGAGACTTTTTTTTTAATGAAGCCTGCTTAAACAGGACATTTCATTACAGAAAATAGGATTGATATTTTTACCTTACTAACACTTGACTATATTGAAGTTCTATTTATCAGGGACACAGAATAATTAGATTACAAACTTAAGACTTCTGCCAGAAGATGACTCCTTTCTCCTCTCACCAGCAACTCATTAACAAATACTGAGCTTTTAAACCCAATATAGTATTTTTATGCTAATTTTTGTAAAGGAAATAAACCAAAGAACAAAAAACAGTATCTAATTATACAAACACAGGCATTACAAATAAATAGATATATAATGCCACAAAACCAGATTCTGTGCTTTCTGTTTATTAACTGTGTCTGGTTTAAGTCTGTTCTTGATGTGGCCGGGCTTACTTCAGGGAAAAATAAAAAAAAAGGAAAAGAAAGATAAGAACCATCATCACTGCTTCTCAGTTTCTGATTACAAGCAGTTACTAAAAAGATTCTCCTATATGTGAATGTAGTCGGGTAGGCAAATTACACCAAGACATTTTCATTTGCAATTCTGCTCAGGCAAAAAAAAAAAGAAAAAAATAGTAGCGACAGTCAGCCAATGCCACTCCAGTGAAATGTAGCAGCTCATTAAACCAAAGAAATGTCACTGCTTCTGACCAGCTGTCTTTGCATTTTCATACTTTTCAGTATTGCAAAACTGGTGTTTGAGAAATGCTCTGCAATTCAGAAAGCTACTGGGGCAGGGGCGAAGAATTAATTTGCTCTAGAATGCAACCTATTAACCATATAGTTAGTGATAGATAGTGAGAACTGTCTCCATAAGGTTAGCATAAATCTCTCTTTACAATTTAGCAGATACATTGTTTTTTTGCAACTTCAGTACAACTACAGACTGCATTTCCACGCCTCAGCTAAAGCGATGTGTGCAGGACATGTTACTTACAGCAACACTGAAACAAGAAATTAAACACTGCTCACGTAAAATCCATACCTGTTGACTGCCCATCACCGCCAATCTCTACTTTGAGAATATGTAAAGAAGCACCAAAATTAGGCTAGAAAAAAAAAGAGACAGAAAACCAAACAGAATCCGGCTGTTAACAAGAATGCGTTAAGTAAGGATACAATTTTGAGTATGCTAAAAATGCAATGCTTTTTTTAAACACCCATTATAAATGCAATGAGAGATACACAGAGTTCTGCTTCAAAAGAAAATCGAGCAGTGTAAATAGTACACTGGTCTTTAAATGGTTTCATTCACTCTTGCACTGTTAACAACACACCTCCACAACTGTGCAGATTTTAAATTGGTTATGCTCAAACAAATACTGAACCAGTCTTAAAGTAGGACATGAACTTCATGAGGAACACAACAGTATTTTAATGTTATTAGAACTCAAATTTGTTTCCTTTTAAAATCAAATTATTGAAGTCAATGTCTCTGTAAATAACTTATTCCTTGGTGTAAAGGTCTGTCCTGCTCATGTGACAGAACATACATACAGGTCAGAAAAAATCTCAGTAAGTACAGAAAGGCAAGTGAGGGAAAAAACCCACCACAATGGAAAACAAGCGGCCATCTATTCCACTATCCCCCTCCCCTGGTGGAGACAAATATAAAATTCAAGCTCATACAGGTGACCCTACTCCTGTTCTTCCAGCCATTAATGGCTTAAGAGTTGCTCAAGCCAGAAGCTACAATTAATCATTATTTTAATAACCACTGGCCTCCTCCATGGAATTACCCAAGTATAATTTTGGTATCTAAAAGAATGTTGTAAGACATAACAATGAATTTTGATTAAAAAAATAAGTTGCATAGACAGTAGTTTGTATGGCTTACAAGTTTTGAATTTTTTTATTTGCTTTGAAATAAAAGTACATATTTCCAATTTACCATTTCTCTTCCCGATATTTCTGATTTTAAACTTCTAACACATTTGTTCTCCCATCACCATCATGAAAGTTGACTGACATTAAAAAGCAAGGAGAACAAGGCAAGGTATACCTCCTCCATGGTACAACAGCTTAAGAGGCTTTGGTGAAAGAACATGTCAAAAATCCTCTGAAAATCATAATCTCTCAGCTAGATTTTCTTTTACCACATGCCTATTTATTCCTTCAGAAAACACAGCTTCAATCTCCAAAAAACAGGGCTTGATCGCCCAGTCACACATTATGCCTTAGTCTACACTTTAATTCTTTAAACTACACAGTAAATTATTCCCCTCTAGCCATTTGGATTGCCTTACTTGAAAGTGACATGACATCCTCTTCCAGCAGAGTAATTTACAGTGCCAAAAGCAAAACAAGCTATTAATGTCCAGTGCAATAATCTTGCCTTATAATAAGTTGGGCAACTGCACTGGTTACACTTGCTAACTAAGGCAGCTTACAAACCAATGACATTTACACACCTTCTAGAATATACTTGAGACTAGTTTGGAATAGATATGCTACTAAAATCATACAGCCTGCACAGTCATTTTCGTGTTATGTTAATCTATCTGTACTCCAAAAAATCAAACCTGCCTGAAAGACCCACTTACTGTCACCACTGTGAACAGCTAAATCCCTCATTTTAGCCATAAAAATGATTTTTCATTTAGCCCCCATGGATGATCAATGTATGTTTAATACATTTTTCAAAATGTATTTTTAATACATACTGTAAAAACATGAAAGGAATTTTCATAGTAATTTGAAGAAACAGACTCTTGAACAAAATCCTGGTTATCAAAAACAACAGCTAAAATTTAAAGTTCTGGTAACAATCAACATTAAAGTAGATTCTTTATAAGATAGGATTTTGTCTAATTTAAGGTAGCTAATTTAAGGTAGCATTGAATATACTACAGTTGGAGTTCCAACATTACACAATCACAAATTCTGCGTGAAATTAAACATTACTGAAGCAGTGAAACCAATTTTACCTTGAACAGGTAATCTAAAATCTGGGAGCGGTAAGGTTCTTGGTAGTTCACCAAGAGTCTAGATGTAGCCTAAAACAGAAAGAAAACATGAAAATATGAAAAACCAACTCAAATGCTTAAGTACATCCCAGTTTTTCAGTCTATGACTTTCACACGGTTAATAAACCTACAAAAATAATTACAGCACCAGGAACTCAGCTAAGTCCCTATGGAAATGCGTTTCTAACCCTTCAACCGTGCATTTCTGGTTTCATAGATTGCAATTGCCTTGTACTCTGGTTACCTGCAATTCACTGCAAAGGGAGTCCAGAGAACAGAGAAACAGAGATCACGCAGGCTTACGGCACGAAAACGCCGCTCCCTCCCGGCACCATTTCTCCCACTCTACTCAGCTCTCCCTGCTTCGGTTCACCGTATACCAAAAGAAACAGGAGGCACACAGGCAAGAAGGCAAGGAAACCATCCCAGCAGGTCCATGCGTGAGTAAAAACTCCAGGGATTTCACAGCTCTGCTGAATGGACCACAGGAAAGACGACGACCGGCTGTTGGCTCTTCCAGCATTTTAAGACGCAGAGACGAGGAGCTACGAAGACCCTCTACAGAAAAGCCCATCCTGGCTTAGCTCTTCCCCACCGACACCCGGGACACGGCTGCCCCTCGGCACCCCAAAAGCCCCTGCCAACCCTAAAAAATACTGGAGAGCTGGCGCGAAGCGGAGCCCGACTCCAGCGCTCCTCGCAGGCAGGACCACTGTCCGCACCGCTCCCCTCAGCCCTCCGGGCCTCCTCCTCCGAGCCCCATCACGCCGTGTACGTGTGCTCACATCCCCCGGCCCTCACGGCTCCCCCACCCCGGAGCGCCCCTCTCGGCCCAGGCCCCGCCGAAGCCACCGCACATTTCCATGGGACGGAATGCCCAGCCCCTGTCCCCTGCCGCCCCGAGGAGGGCACCAGCGCTGCCAGCACCCCAGCCCCGGGGCCGCCGCTCACCCCGCCGCCGCTCACAGCCCCGATCCCGTCGAACTGCCTGCCCAGCCCGTCCGCATCGTCCAGCACGTAGGTGGCCGTCAGCAGCGGAGCGGCACCGACCCTGGGGGGTCCCGGGCCGTAACTGCAGCCGAGCAGGATCGCAGCCCACAGCAGAGCCGCGCAGCCCATCCCAGTCCCAAAGCCGATCCAGCTCCACTCCCGCCCCGTCCCTGCAGCGCCTCGGCACTGCCCGGCAACGCGCGTCACGTGACCGCACCGCCCGGCACCGCCGGGGGGCGGGGCGTCAGCGCCCGCGTCGCCATCTTGCTCCAGGGAAAGGCGGAGGGAGGGAAAGACGCTTCAGCCTTTATGGGCAGCCCGTCCCCAGCTGGAGTCAACAGTCGCCATTTTGCCAAAGGGCAAGGCAAGTGCCCGCTGGTGAGGCGCGCACCGCCAGGCTGGAACTGGGCCTTGAGCGGCGGGTGAAGCTATCGAGGAGCCATCTTGGCTGTGGGAAAGCCGGTGTCTTTGAGGCGAGGCGGGGTTTATGTGGGAGCACACCGGGAATTGCGTTAAGTGCAATTCCAGCCGACCCTCTTTTACTTAGCCTCTGACCCTCCTTTTCGGAGTTTCTGACAAGGCTCGGTACTTGTCCTGGGTGAGGAATGGCCTTTCCCAGTGCGCCTTATTCCCAGGCCCTCGCCAGCACCTCGGAGCCGGTTTTCTGGTTTTTCCCCGCTCTCAGGCTGCCATCAAATCCTTTGAAGAGTCGGCACAAGTCGGCGCTTTGAAGGAGCACATTCCAGCGCGCTGTGAGAAGGACCTTTGATCGCCGCCGGGGAAGGGGCAGGGAGCGGCCCTGGGCCCGCGCCAGGCCCGCAGAGGCCCGGCCCCGCAGCCCTTCCCGTGCCCTTCCCGGGGAATCCCGGTTGGCCTCAGCTGCGTCAACACGACCCCAGAGAGAGATCCTGGAAGTGGAGTTTAACATATGAGGGGCTGAAGGAGCCTTTCTGCTCTACGCCTTCAGGGGTGCGCTGTGGGGCAGCCGCACCAAAGCGTGAGCAGCTGAGATGGTGCCACACGCCCAAAGTTTCCGTGAGGATAGCCAGGGTGGTTCCTCAGACTCCAGCATACAAGCATTCGGCTCAGAGGAAAAGGATCGGCAATCAGCTTGATTGTCCTATGAAAATTCATAGTGGGGAGCTCTCGGTGTGCTGACGTGTTACAGAGGAGATGCTTCGTGTGCCCAAAGGAGGAATGAGGCACTCGAAGATGCCGTGGCTGATGTCCTGCGGGCACTGTGTAAGAGCTGTGGAAAAGCCCAGGTTTTGCACGTTTCTATCCATAAAGAATGCTGTTGCTCGAGCCTCTGCGGCTCTTGTCATTTAGCGATCTGATGTCTCAGTGATGACATTACCTGGCTGACGTTTCCTGTTTATTTCTTTTTAAATAACAATACCAAGCACTCACAAAACATTTTGCACTTTGCAGCAATATCATGCATTAACTAATGAACCTGCTCACACCCAAATGAGCTATATGATATCATTATTACATGTAGAAGGACAGAGTGACTCCTCAGGACTACAGTGAGTCACTGGCAGAGGTAAAATTGTGCTAATGGTCCTATTTAACATTCATTCCAGCAGACTGTACAGCTTTGCACATCTGGAAGGTCTGCAAAACCATCATAAATTATTAGTTGGTTAATTTTGATAGTTTCTTAAATTAATGCATCAATTTATGCCACATAGAAAGTTTCCACTATGAAATTCTGTCTCTTAATCACTCACAGGAGCTTAAAAGTGTCAGTTTTCAAAACTCACATTTGCATCCTATGATGTGGTGAGTGCTTCCCCTTTTCAGGTGGTACAGAAAAACATTCTCAGAATCTGTTTTGATGAAAGTAAAAGGATATTTTTGTGTGACTCTGTGAACTTTATTCTGCATTAAGAATCTTGACCTTGCTTTGAACCTTCTTTTTCTTTACGCATTTGTTCATGGCCCAAGGACATATGATTTAGACCCTTTGGAAGTCCAAATATATCCAGTAAAATTATTGAGGACTTATTCATTGCTTCTTTTCTAGATAAGCTAGTTTTCCACTCTTAATGCTCTTCTATTTCAGTTCTTTTTTTAATCGATAGTACGTTAATCTTGGCAAACACTAAGAACACCCATGGATCCAAGATAGCCAGATGTCTGAGATACCATGTTCAGATCTCAAAAAAACCCTGGAAAACTGTGCTTCTTACATCAGAAATAAAATTGTTGCATATGGACACAGTCAAGGGTTGATTTTTACATATGGCTTCACTTTCAGAACATATAAAAGGCATTGTATCCTCTCTTGCTTTCTTTGATCTTTCAATTCCACTATCAGTTGTTACAGCGAAGAACTGTAGAAATGTTTCAACTATGTTTCTCTCTTTCTAATAATAGTAATAACTGATATTTTTTCATCAAAGTGTAGGAATCCTCAACAAAAGAGCAGAACCAGCACACTGGACACCATTCTTAGTAGGTACCATGTTACCAAAAGGCAGGTGGAAAGTGATAAACTTTGCCTAATGACTTTTCTCTCAGTGAAAATGAAGGTGTGACTGAAATTTATTTTGGAAATTGATCTAACCAAGTGACCTCCCTTTCACCAAACTGGAGGGGGCTATGATAAGAGTTTGAGAATGGCCACAAGTATGGAATGATTTAATAATTTAGGCTTTATGTAACAAGCGCATCAGTAAAAGAATTATGGATGTAAAAGAAGGAACCAAATCTCTCCATCCAGTGGTTAAATGTTATAGAGCTATCTGGTATTGTTCTCAAGGAAGTCTGTATGCCTCTATTTTAAAGGTTTTAAATTTGTTAATCTGTTTCATTTCTCCTTAGCATCTGAATCATCACAGGACAGCTTTTTGTGTTGCCCCACAGATGTACATTTAAAGTGAAATTGTACCCAGTTTCTTAAAGAATTGTATCATTCCAAACAGAATTTAAGAAAAAATACAGTAAATTATTCTGATCCCAAAGGGGAAAGAAAACTGTGCTTATTTCCACCTAATTGAATAGAATTACCTGCTAAAAGAATCACTCCTGTGAAAGCTTTATCCAACCTCAGATTCAGTTTATGTAAAAATAAATAAATATGCAACCTGTCACGGTGTATAAAATTCTGTTATCCTTTGTTAACTATAACTATTCACAAACTTCCCATAAATTTTGAAAATACTGAATTCTTTTTCCACAAAGTCATGAAGTCATTGTGATGTATTTTTGAGCTCTTCTTAAGTGCATTCTTACTTAATTCTGTGATAAATTTGTAGGGAAAGGCAAGTGAGATCCTTCAGTCAAAAAAAAGATGCTATATTTTGAACATATAAAAGTAAACACAAATAAAACATGGTATTTTATTTCTGTGGATTGGTTTCTTTGCAGAACGTAATGTCTCCTAGCTAACAGGTTTAAAATATACTCTACTAATGTAATTAGGCAATATTTTCAATTCAACTTTTTTAAACTCTCTAAAGTATTCCTAGATGTAGCAAGGTTGGCTCTATCCTTTTTGCATACTTATTTGTAATTCTGAAATCTTTTTTTTCCCATGGATAAGCTTAGATTAACAAGGAATTGGGGAAAAAAAAAGGAGGCCAAAAAAAATTAAGAAATGTGTGACTCATTTTCTAAGAGCAGCTTCCTGTCTTGTATCTGATAAAGCAGAAGCAGACACTTTTTCTCAGAAGCAGACACGGGTTACACTACCAGTGGTACAACGGGGACACTGATACACAGGGACACATGGCTGCCAAGGTAAGTGTTCAAAATCCCAGAAGTCAGACACACAACTTATATTCTGGTACAGGTTTCAAGCTGCCTCTCCCTTAATGTGAGGTTAGCATCATACAACAAAAAGAAAGGACACAAAAGGGACTGGAAAAGATTTCTCTGGGAGAAGGATTACTTGAATCTCAGCACAACTGAGACATGAGACTAAGGGGCAAATGATAATTAAAGGCTGATTTAGGGAAGACATGCCAGCTTGATTTTTGTTTGTTGTAATGATATTGCCATGATCAAAGTACCTGCTCCTAACAAGAGGGCGTTTTCAATATTCTGAGCTGTCCTATCACTGCAAAAAGTGCCTCAGGAATCACAGGGGGTTCTAGTAACTCAGTTCTATTATTGTTCTTTAGTGTTTTATGGCACTAACAAAATACTGAGATATATATATATATACAAATCTTAAAACTTAGCAGAAAAATAAGCTCTGGTAAAAGTAGCTTCTTAGAATACCAAGTATCATGTACATGAAAATATTTTGTACATCTTTCTTCATGCACAGAGGAAAACACGATGCACATAATGATATAGCAAAATAATACTTGCCTGCATGGCCTTCATCCTGAAAGACACGGCTTTTTTTTTTCTATTTGCTCACATTAACACAATGTTTATGCTCAATAAAGCAGTCCATAAAGTGTATTTCCAAATGAAAAAGGCTGAGCTCTTTAAGACCTGTTGGAGTCTCTACAGAGTCTCATGCAGACCCGTGGGTGAAATTTAGTGTTGCCTGAGGAAAACTGCAGTTCATTTTAGCAGAAAAAGCCCATGTTACTGAAAGGTGTATTTCAACTCTCCTGAACTGTGAAGTTTCTTGAGGAAATCAACTTGGCAATAGAACTTATTTTTGAGAACACAAAGCAATCTACTTTGTTGAAATTGCTTTAAGAGAAAAAAGAAATCCAGAAAGTTATCTGCCTTTCCATCTTATGGTTGATGTACGGTATCACCAGTACAGCATCTACTGCACTAGCTCACACAGCATTGTTCCTTTCTTCCGTTAGAAAGCTGTTTACAGATAAGAGTATTTATGCATTTATGCTTATGAAAGTTTAACTTTTATTTACTTTGTTACTTTCAAAATGTCATCAGTGGACAGACTACATAAAGCTCTCTTTGAACCTGAAGAAGATACTGTAGAAAAGCATTGATACAAATACAATATATAATTACTAACTTTCTCTTGAAACTTTCACAAGGTTCCTTTACAGGCTTGTTTGCATATGTTACTTGAAGCATAACATTTGCCAGTCCATTTCTCTAAATTTTAGGTTTTATTAACTCTTCAGAATTCTTGTACAGCAGGTTTTCTGTAGCAAAATGTCAGAGGCAGGAATTATGATAATAATTGAATAATGTGTCTAAAGGAAAAATTACTGTTAGGAATATTTTTTTTCCATTTGAAATGCAATTCATACCAAAACAAGTCTATAAAATCAGTCAGAAGTCCACGGAATTAGTCACTGTGGGTTTGGACCATGAAAATCAAACCATTAAACTATATCATTAAACAGAAATTCCTTTTTAGTTTATTTTGTTTTGTTTGTTTTAAATAACAATCACTGGGGTAAGTTATCAAATATCATTTTTTAGAATAGCTGTAAGCCAATGCCATCCTCCTGGGCAAAACCAGCAGGTACGCTCAGTAGCTGAGAGAAAACCTGGGAATGCATTCCGGTAAGCAAAATCATCTTAAGTCTTTAATCATTTTTTTTAACATGAGTCTATCTTTCAAATAGTAATTCTTTTCAATCTACTGTCCCGTAAGTCGCTCCTCCATAGGCTGTAAGGAGACAGTTTATTTCACCATGATTTTCACCATGAGCTACAGGGGAGCCACAACTCTGAGTCCTTCTCCTGTTCCTGTAGAGTTTTTCACAGGGCCACAAGTTTTACTCGAAAAGAACTTACTTCAGTGTGAATTTCTTTTTCCACGGGCCAAATATCTACTGCAGGACTCTGTTCTATCTTCAGGCCTCCCATGGAGTGACAGTTTCTTTTATACATCTATTTGTTTCAACATGGGCTTTTCCATGGCTGCAAGAGTGTCTTTGCACCCTCCACGGGCTGCAGGGGCCTCAATTTTAAGTCCTTCCCCTACTTCTGAGAAAAAAGAGAGCCCCTCTCCCCCTCCTGCTATACTATCTTTAATGTCTACATTATTATTCTCAAATTCTATTTTCCACTCTTCCCAAACTGAAATTTCTTCTACACAACAATCCCTTCTATTCTTAAATATATTATCACAAAAACATTATAATACTAATTAATTCAATCTTAGTCAACAGGAGGAAGTCCTTCCTAAAACTAGCTATTATTACCTTTTCATAAGACAAAAAAAATTTTTAACAACTTCTAACAAAAGCTACCCCTATAACCCCCCCCACTACCAAAATTAAGTAACATAAACCCACAACAATTACAAAGTCTTAATTATCAGAAAAACAACTAAGCAACAAAGAATGATATGGACTACTTCCCCTGAAATAAGACCCCAAGCAATTTGACTGAAATTTCTTGTAATCAGGGAAGAACAGTGCTTTCTGCTTTATATTTCCGTGCAAGAAACTGCAGCATGCATTGTGGTATGCTTCATTTGCTGGCTCTTTGACACACTTAAGTATAGGTCATCAGTACATGCCAGAATGACACACTTCTCGTTATTATCCTCATTGAAAGCAGTAAGTACCATCAATGTGTCATCACAGGTGGCACATGGATTACCTGGGGAATGTTAAACAGTCTCCAGGGCTGTGTTCGCAGAAACTAATGAACATATTGTTTTAAAATAAAAGAAAAAGATGGGGTACAGTGGCATGGAATATGAAGGACAGAAAAACACTTTCCAAGATGTCAAATTTCATGTGGTCTCAACTCATTTTTTTTTTTGCATTTCATCTTCAGTGGCCCAGCCTGCCACTGATCAATTATACCTTCAGATATTAGCTCCTTAAGGCAGATGGAAGAAAAGCAAAGCAAAGTCTTGCTCCAAATAACATGTGGTTTGTTCAGACAAGTGCAATGTAAGGACAAGTGTTTTACCCTGTGATCAGTGAGATCAACAGGGCAAAACTCTTAGAAACAATGAGCTAAAATGAGAAAGCTGAAGCAAAAAAGGTGGGTGGTATGAGGAAATTGGTATGTTGGTCTGTGAGTAGATATGAAAGGGAGAAGCTGTTGTGAGCAACATGGAGACAAGTTAGGAGCTTGTAAGGATGATGAGTCTGTAATACAACAACTAACAAAAGAGAAAGAGTTTATGGGGGAGGGAGAAGGAATTCCAGTTTCTCAGTCATGAGACCAGTAAACACTGCCTCATACACCACATTACACACATGCTTTTGAAAGGGCATGTTTCCCTTTTAGACAAGAATAGACCTGTCATAGGAAAAGAGATGCTAAAATATGATTAGAAGAAGAGGTAGGTATTTTATCTTTTACTCATCTGATCTGTTTGTTTTTGGTATGAAGTGGGTCAGCAAAAGCCTGTGATCCAATTTTTAGAGCTAGATTTTTAATTTGTGATACCTATCCCTACAGGTAAGCTTACAATGCCCTATTTATCCTGTGGTTTTATTAAACCACACTGAAATGTAGACATGTTATGTTTGTCTTAAATACAGACACTGCATGTTTTTTTAATTAGTTCCCATGTAGGGAAAGTTCTTCAATGGACTGAATTGGCAAGTCATTCTCAAGAATTTTCCTTGTCTTTCATGCTTGGGAATTAATTTAGCTCTAACTGTAAAACGTTAGCCAATTTGATCAAATAAAGCAGTGGCTGGTAAAATTAAATACATGCTTTCTGACTAGATTTGTCATTGCTCCTTTTTTTTTCTTTTTTTTTTTTTCTTGGCATGAACGGGGTTTTTTTTATAAACAAGAGATCCCTATAATAACCTCTCAGCAGAGGCAATAAACCTGCTTGGGTTTCTCTGATATTCCCACAAAGTTCCCCAAACAGACACATCAAATCCATAAAAGGCTGAATTTTTCTTACCACATGGGAAGGTTTCTGCACACAAGTTGTTTTCAGTTTGAGTTCCTTCCCATGTGGGGACAGTTGCAAACTTGCTGTCTCACAACCTACTCCTTTTTCAGCCTCTTAAGCTCCCCTGCTGGTAGTCCAGGCTCAAAGCACAGATGAGTTATCACAGGCAGTCTCTGAAGCAGTTCGTATATTTGGCAGTAGAACTGGACCACAACAAATATTCTCCATTCTCATATTTCCTGAACATAACATTTAGGTCTTTTGGGAAGAGAACTACTGAGTGTCAGATCTGTGATACAACCAGCGAGTACCACCTGTCTTACAACTAGGGTTGTACACTATTTCTTAAACGTCAGCTCTTCTACTTGATTCTACATCTCACACGCACAGCGCCTCCAGTCCCACTGCTTTGGTCAGGGCTGCCATTTTACTGGTATTTTCATGTTGAAGCTGTTGATACCCACAGCTCTGGTAATGCCTGAGATAAGCTTAATTGCTAATGGCTTTATAGCTCATGCGTGGCAGCTGCAATTTTTAGAGGAAAGAAGGGTAACTGAACAATTGTACTCAGAGTCTCCACCTGACACGAGTCAAAGGGACACCCGGTAGATTCTCCTGTGCATGCAGGAACCCAGCACCCTGCCAGGTTTCACATGAGGGTTTCTGGGACATGTAGTAAGTTTTGTTGGAATAGCACAGTTGATGTCAAGTTCTTGCAGGATTGCATACAAAGGAGGAGAGAGAAAGCAGGGGTGTGTGAGGATACAACGAGAGAGTGATCCACAATAGGAAGACATACCAGTCACACATTTTCCTCTCCTGAGCAGATCCCAGTAGTAACTGAATCCCTATGTTTCTATCCTTGTGTCTCCATTGACTTAGAGGGGAGGAGGTTATTTGGGATAAGAAATATGCCATATTTATGTTCCCAGAATCATGCTTACCAGAATAACAGAAAGTGCCTTTCTATTATTTCTAGTCCACTTTCTGATCTCCTTCAGCTCTCCCACAAGAGAGACCTGGGATTGCAGGACACCACCCCACCCCCAGAAGTATCTTAACTACTTATCCTGCTTCTTCTGTAGAAGTTTGCATCTAACTGACCTTGACACCTTAGATTTTGAGTTCCTCATCCTATGCAGTCCTAGCTCCAAGAGTGTTTAAAACCTTTGATGTCCTACAAACACAGTTTCTTTCTTCTAAAAAGAAGAAAAGACACGTATCAAGAAGCCCATAAAAAACCAAACAAAAACATTATAGCTGACATTTTTCTTCTTTGATAACAGGAGGCGGGAATCTTGTCAACAAGGTCCTGAAGCACTAACAGATGACCACCCATCAGACTACAGAGGGGTCTTTACTGCATCCAGGCTGGAACTAACCCAAGATACTACTTGGGGTGGACAATGAACAACAGCACTGCTGAGTGCCATGATGATCACACCCTGGATAAATATTTGTTTCCATTTGTGTACAGCATTGTGATGATGATCAGTATCCCCATCAACAGCATATCCCTCTATGCATCTTGCATTCAGGTGAGGAAAAAGAACGAGTCAGCAGTCTACATCTTCAGCCTATCCTTGGCTGATCTTTTGTATTCTTTGATTCTACCTCTGTGGATTCATTATGCCTGGAATGGAGATGACTGGAGGCTCTCTGCCTCACTGTGCCAGGTTTCTGCCTTCCTTATGTCTATGAATTTCTATACCAGCACCGCGTTCCTTGCTTGCATCTCTGTTGACAGGTACCTGGCATTAGTTCACCCCTTCAAGCTCCAGCACTTGCGCACAAGAAGATTTTCACTGATTGTCAGCGTAACTGTTTGGCTTCTGGAAAGCATCTTGAATTCAGTCATATTGGTGAACAAAGAAGTATTCAATGATCCTTGCAATTTCACTAATCATACATTATGTTATGATAAATACCCCCTGGAAGAGTGGCAGGCACGGATAAATTTATTTCGGATATGCTCAGGGTACTTGGTCCCTTTGATAATCATTGTGTTTTGCTACCATAAAATCTACCAAGTAGTGAAGATTAACCAAGCCACACTAGATGAAGAAAAGAAAAAAGTGAGGAAACTTATTCTGAATATTACAGTTAGTTTCATTGTTTGCTTCACTCCATATCACATTATATTGCTTATTCGCAGCATCAGAGAACCTTCCACCAGTGACCCACATCTTTTGCTGCTGATGTATAAGGTTTACAGAATCACACAGGCCTTAACAAGTTTGAATTGCATTGCGGACCCCATTCTTTACTGCTTTGTGAGTGAAACTGCACAAACAGACATTCTGAATGTGCTGAGGTGTTGCTTGTGCCTACGAAAGCGTGAGGAAGACCACGTGAAAGACCATGCTCTGTGCAGTTCTGCTACAAAAAGCAATGCCCTGATCCCCTACAGAACTTCCTATGAAATGGAGACTATCAAAAATGCCTGAGTGAGCACATTCAAAGCAAAATTGGATGACCTAAAGGGAAAAGAAAGAAAAATTCCTCTCCAATCTGTACCTAGGAAATACCCCAAAAGTCAGAGATGCCAATCTAAAAAAACCAGTAGCTGGAGCCAATAAGAATTTACTATAGGGTCAGTGATATCAATGGAGCATGAACACATATCTTTAAATCAAGTATGGTTCATAAATCAGTGACAACAAACACATGCACAGTCAAGAAGGATGACCATGACATGACAGAATTACTGAGGATTCCCCACAGTACTGCCTTCTGTTGTAGCTTGCTAGCTAGCCCACAAGATGGGCATACATGTACTTAGCTGGAGGAAAGCTGAAGTCCTCCTTGTCCTGATTGAGAAAGGAGCAAACAGAGGGACTGTTCTAGACTTTCTCTCTAAGTTCATTGTGTAATTTAGGTTGCTGTGATGGTTCCTGTGTTTCAGTGAAGACTCAAATTGTTCTTCAGCATGTACCTGAGATCAGCCACTTCTTAAAATTGTTTACCTCATGTGCAGGGGTATATACCTGCTCTTAAGCTTTTCAGCTTTTTTTTCCTTCGAAAAATATATTTTCTAATGTATAACCATATTTTATGCAGTTTCATTACAATATAAATATTGAGTTTAAGATAGTTGAAGATTCATTACTTCAAGTGCTTATAAACAACCAATTCTAGCCACCAGTGTTTTAACTCAGATGAAACTTTTCCTCATATATGCAGGGAGGAAGAGAAAGGTTGAAAAGTGAGGTTTCATACCTCCACAACATAAAGGGCCAGCCTTTAGACTTGCTTATTATGACTGAAATCTGGAGTGTGGTTACATTTTTAGAGTCAATAGAGCAAAGTTTATATCCATTTACTTAACTGCACCTGGAAGCCTCAGCTAGAGGTTCCAGGGCTCTCAGTCTGCCGATTAAAAAAAAACTGAACAAGCCAACCAGCAAAACTGACAGACCAGCAAAGAACACGAATGTACCAACAAACAATAAGAATGGAAGTGAAAGAACTCACATTTTGAAAGGGTTGTTTTAGCCCAAATCAAAAGTGCAGCTGTTAATTCAGGGACCTGTTCCTGCACAGGCCCCAAGAACAGCTACCTGGTTCCCTGGTAGCAACAGGCACTCGAGCGTCTGAGAAGAGTTAAAACACAATGGGAAGTTTCTTTTTTTTTTCCTCCTCTCACTACCTTTTACTTTTATTCAGTTGTCAAAAAGAATATTTTGTAATGGTGGTTTTTAAGATTCATAGGGAAAGAATTTTTCTTTCCTTCAAAAAAAACATCCTCTTCTAGCAAGTCTGTGTGGTGGAAAGATTTTGATCATCACTTTGCAGCACCGTTCTAGGTCTGACATATATGGAGGGTGTGCATACAGTGGTCACAAGCAGTAAGAAATTTCTTATGAGAACATCGCTCTGTGTGTAAATTAAAATTTTCTCCATTACAAAAAGCACTTCCGTAGTTTTCGTGAGTTGCTGTTTGTGTCTATTTCTACTTTCAATTAATTTCACTTTCTGAAATGGGAACTTGAGAGGCTGTAGAAGCTGACCTTGTTCAGCCTGGAGGAGAGGGGAGGAGAGGGGAGGGGAGGGGACATTTGGGGACCTAATGGCAGCCTTGCAATCCTGCAAAGAGGGTATTAAGAAGATGGAGCCAAGCTCTTCACAAGAGCTCATAGAAGGAGGGACAAGAAATTGTGTGCATAACCTGAAGTAACAAAGGTCAGAGATGATTTAAGAAAGAATTTTTGAACTAAGAGGGTTGACAAACAGTAAAACAGGTTGCACCGAGGCGTTCTGTGTGCTCCATCCTGAGAAGTTTTTAGGACCCAACTAAACAAAGCTTTGAGCAACCTGGACTGACCTTGTAGTTGACCTTCCCTTAAGCAGAAGGTTGGACTAAAGAATTCCTGAGGTGTCTTCCCACCACAATTGTCCTGTGATCCTATGAACTGTGTATGTCACTGTTCTGGCTGTTGCCTTCCTCTCTAGAAAAATATGTTCCCTTTTTTGTTTCCATTGGCTAGATTTTGTCTTGATGTGGTTTGTTGGGGTTTTTTTCCCCTGTAGTTCCTTCTTATATATTATGAAGGAAAAATTATGCAAGCAGCAGTGCAAATTACTTCACCACAGATTTGTCCCTGTGCTGACGTATGCATTTTGCAACAGAATGTGAAATTTCACTGTGGCACTGGAATAAAAGCAGAACCAAACCTCACTGTAACTCCATGGAAAGAAGAACTTAGTAGTTCACTTTTAAATCTTTCACATGCTGGAAAATTTGGAAAGTTAATTCTATTTCTGCTTTTTATTTAAAGAATTTAAGAATTAATTTACAGAATAAAGAATAATGAAAACTAAAGCTAAGCAACAAAACTGAATGGAATTTACCATGTATGTCAGGGAGTAGGGACAGCTGACTGCTCTGCTGGGGGCAGTGGGCCAGGAGCTGAGGGTACAGCCTGGCAGACTGGGCAGCATTGTCACTGCCAAGCCACACAGTCCCATGGCACCCCAGCGAGGCACACAGAGCAGGTCTGGTGACAGTAACTAGTATTGGCCAAATGTCCATGATCACCAGACAAATCTGTAGTGACGAGGCAGGTCTGAGGTCAAGCTGGGAAGCCAAGTCAGAAAGGCAAGGCTGGGGTCAGCGAGGTACAAGGCTGGGCACGGCAGCACCATGTCAGCACTGGCCTGTGCACAGGCAGTCAATCCCCAAGGTGGTCACAGACTCTGTTGGTAAACTTAGGGCCCTGACCCTATGCAAAAAGCTTAATTTCCACAAAATTTGATCCTGAGATTTTACATTTTTTTAATATTCCACCAGTGCTCATGAAAGCCATAGCTTGGACCAGCCTACATTGGTATGTGTGGATATTTTTCATAGCATCATTTCCTATAGTACCTCCCTACGTTGCTGAAGATTCACTTCAGGATAAATGACTGACAGTGGCTGGCCCATACGCTGGGCTTCGTCAAAAAACTCATATAAGTCCAGGGTCCTATCCCTTTATGATAATGAAATGTAAGTACCTAATTCCTTAGATTGTTCTAAAATGCTCAATCTATGTGTTCAAATCACAACCCTCTGGAGAAATGAGGATACTTCTAGATGTAGAGACTACAGTGTCCTGTACTTCAATCATCTGTGTATTTACTTCATTATTCTTACATAGCTAAAAATTTACACTTCTTTTCATTCTTTCTCCAAATTTCATTCACCCAGTTGGACCAAATTTACTGTATGAAAGTGAACATCTATGTTTGTTTAAAACTGCAGTGTTACAGGATAAATGTCATCCAGGCTCCAATCCATGCTGTGTGTTATTGTTATTGAATATTCCACTTAGAATTCCTGATGGCTCTACAAGCAAAAAACAAGTACAAATCCACAGGAACTCTTTCCAAAGCAAGGGCATTCCTTACAGAACAGAGTTTATGAAATTCAAATGTATATTTAATGGCAAGAAGAAAGGCATGCATTCAAATTCCATTCTCCTTACAGACAATGCCTAAAAACGTTAGTGTATGGTCTCAGTGAGTCACCGTAGTTCCTATCTCACTTCAAATCTGTATGATAAGAATATGGATAATTAAAAGGGCTGTGATGGGAATTTAATTATTATCTGCAGGGTATGAAATGTCAGTGCCAAACAATACCGTTATCAGCTTAATAACAGCAGAGGTGAACTTGTCTATCAATAATTTACTTAAAGCAGAATACATCTGCCAAATGTCCAGCAAATATATAGCTCAGTTTTGTAAGTTGGGGGATTTTCAGTGAACTGTGGTGACCTAGCTGGTGGAATTTCAGATTTCATTTAATCTGGTTTTTTTAGAATCTTAAAATCATTAAGGTTGGAAAACACCTTTAAGATCATCTAGTCCTACCATCAGCCACAACCTGCATCACCCCAGATCATTATTCTTTTGTAGGACACCTACACATAAGCTTCCCTTTGTTAATGTCATTGCAGTCAGTCCTGACTCACACGGTTGTAGGCTAACAGACACCTGCCTACCCTTTTCCTTTTTTGTTTTTTTTTTTTTTGATTGAGTCTCTAACACATCTAACATCAGAAAAGCTGAAAAAGGTGAAAAGAAGTGTGAATTTCAATTATAAGATTAACATGTTCCACTTCCTGTTTCCATTCCCAGAGAATGACGCTACTGAAATCACTCTGTTAAGTCTAGTGACAGTCTTCAGCAGTGTCACTCCTGGGGCATAGTTTAGCCATGTGCCACTTTCCATATTAATTACCAGTTTCATCAGTGTCACCATCAGTCAAGTTCTCTATTTTCTAAGGTGGTAAGGGACCAAACTATTTACTTGCTCGCACTTCCACACAGCACAGAGGGAGAACATGGGTGGGAGTGTAAGGGGGCTTGGGACCGGCACAACCTCGGCAGCAGAAAATTTGCTTGCATAGAGCAAGGCTGCAGGGTAGGAAAGTGAAGAAGGGTTCTGAGCTCAGCAGGAGCTGGGGCAGCTGCTGCACCCATAGGCCAGTGCCAGGGTTTTCCTTCTCATGGAACAGCAGCTCCAGGTGGTCCCTGAGCCCTGCAAGATGCCAGCTTGCCCCTGCCCGAGGCCACCAACTCCTCTGCACCTGCAGGGTCCCCAGTGCTGCTGTTTCAAGACAGTACGTGATAAGTGATCCTTTGATAAGGGGAAAGAGAGTGAAACACATTGTGCATATCATAAAGGTTTTCCTTTTATTGCTGCACCACAATGGCTGCATTACTAGCAAATTGCTAGCCTAAGCTGACACAGGGAAGTTTTGGCTGTTCAGCCATGAATTAAAAGTAACAAAGATATTTCACCCAAATCCTATAATATCCTAGAAAGTCATAAATTCCATTCTGGACTGTGACTTTGGAGAAAAAAAACAATAAACCAAACCAAAAAAAAACGCCACAACAACAAAAAGCAAACAGAAAACACTAAAGACTGTATCAAATGATATGTAAAAAGCCTAATCCAAGTGAATTACAAAGACACTGCATAAGATAGAGTCAGATTCTCATCTGTGCCAACCAAGAGGCACTGTTAGCAGTGTATCACCTACAACCTCTATCCAGCCTGTGTACAGTAGAATGTGCATGCCATAGCATCTCTCCCTGAACATCAAAGTGTACACATCATATCACTAATGTAGAATGGGAATGCTAAAACAGTGGGAGGTGCAAAAAAAAGGAGGAAAATAGGTCAATCCCTTTTTTGTTCTGTTTTCAAAATTAACTTTGAGTATTTTGGTGGTGGGAGTAGAGACAGTTTCTTTAAATTGAGTGTGAGAGAAATTGAAAAAAAAAGATTCTCATGGGAGCAGAGGTAGCTCTTAGGAGCTGTTACTATAAATATAGTATTTTGAGAAATGATATTGCTATAGCAACTGCTCGGTTAAAGATCAATACAGGAACAAAAGATTTTTTTCTTTTCCATTGTTTTGTTTTCCTGGTAAAGTCAAAATGTTGCTGGATGAACAATGGAGATCCTGACAGACTGGGTGAAAGCACACCCAGATACTGTACTAGTGTCCCATCATGTCTAACCTTTATGGGGTGCTGGTGGATGAGAGACTGGACATGAGCTGGCCATGTGCACTCACAGCTCAGAAAGCCAATTGTATCCTGGGCTGCATCCAAAGCAGCAAGGCCAGCAGGTCAAGGGAGGGGATTCTGCCCCTCTACTCTGCTCTGGTGAGACCCCACCTGGAGTGCTGCATCCAGCTCTGGAGTCCCCAGCACAGGAAGGACATCGACCTGTTGGAGTCAATGCAGAGGAAGGACACCAAGTTGATTAGAGGGATGGAGCACCTCTCCTATGGGGAAAGGCTGAGAAAGTTGGTTTTATTCAGCCTGAAAAAGAAAAGCCTTCAGCCTTAATTGCAGCCTCCAGTAGCTGAAGGGAGCCTACAGGAAAGATGGAGAGGGACTTCCTACAAGGGCATGTGGTGACAGTACAAGGGGGAAAGACTTCAAACTGAAAGAGAGTAGGTTTAGATTAGATATAGGGAAGAAATTCTTTACTGTGAGGATGGTGAGGCACTGGAACAGGTTGCCCAAAGAAATGGTGGATGCCCTATGCCTGAAAATGTTCAAGGCCAATTTGGATGGAGCTCTGGGCCTAATGGAAGGTGTCCCTGCCCATGGCAGGGAGGTTGGAACCAGATGATCTCTAAGGGCTCTTCCAACCCAAGCCATTTGGTGATTCTCTGATGATTCTTCAGATCATCTAGTTGTGGCTCATTGCCTTTCGGATGACATACTGAAGTTTATTTAACATAAACAACAGCTTTCACAAGCTTTTCCCAAAAGCTGGTCCTAATATCCCCAAATTTGTGCTATATTCCATCTCAGCTGTAGGTATATTTTGATTTCTTGTAGAATCTTGGCCTTACCTTTAATTTCTCCCTGTTTAAAGTCTTCTTCGCTTTTAACAATAGAGGTACAACATAATGGCTATTTTTCTGACTCCACATGGAAAACTACACCCAGGAACAATTTTGTTTCAAATTTCTAGCATTTTAGCACAGACTTTATTTGCTCCTCAATTCCAGTCATATCTCAGGGATATATTCAGCTTCTGGAAAAATTGTCACCTCAGTTTCCTTCATCTGATAGCTAGTATCTTAGCAGATGTCACGACAAGTTCTAAATCCAGAAAGCTACAGTCTAAAAGAGAGATTTATACATTGTCTTCTATTTCACATACTTAATTATATGTGTGAGGAAACACTGTAAGGAAAATGCAGTTGATCCTGTCAATGCGGTGTGGGCAGAATTCCTTAGGCTCACATCCCTAAATGAAATGAACTGCTGAGCCTGAGGAGGCATGATGGATGACATTGTCTTTTCTGGGGAAGTTGCAGAGATTAGTGGCTCCACTCCAGTCGTTGCAGAGAAAGAAGGAAAGGTTGTAAAAGACAGATTCAAAGAAAATGCATCCTCTCCTTTTATTCCCCTGAACAGACTGCTTCTAGATGCCAGATAGAAAACTGAGCCAAAGTGTTACAGCATCCACAACTGGTCACCCTTCTCTTTCTGCATTGAATTTTGCAGCCATGATAATCCCCCATGCTCTGTCTGAGTAGCACATTTCATCATTAAATCTAGTTTTCACACTTAGAGGATAATTTATTTATGTGGAAAGCAGGAAATAAACTTAGGCAGTAGCATTTAGCAGTTTAAAATTAGCCCTATTTGGAAAGGAAAAAAAATAAATCCTGAAGTTTTTTTGGATCCCTATTACATTGTTAGTAGATTCAAAATTTGATTTTAAAGAAGCCTGGCATATGCAATTTCAAAAAGATCTAGAAATATTCATCAGCGGTAAGCACCACAACTCTATATCTACCAAGTCAAGTCAAGAAAAATAACTTTATTTGAGAAAAAAAACCCTGATACTTCCTGCCTCACTATTATTTTTACTCACGATTTCTTCAGAATTCTTTCATGTGGTTATTTGAAAGTCACAGCTCTTGTATCCGGAGGTTCTTGTATATTTTCCCTTACTACTTCTTATGGTTTATGTTCATAAGTGCAAAGTCTTTATAATGTAAATTTTAAAAGACTAAATGTAGGACAGGAAAAAAAAGAATCGAAAATATAGTATATTTAACTTTAATTATTTTTAAATAAAATCTTAACAGTGATTTGCTATGCATTTTTTAAACCTTAATAGTCAATGTATTTCTTCACTGTAACAGAAAGCAACTTACAAAGGGTAGAAATAATAGAAACTGGAAACTTGAAGAATGATCTGATAACTACGGAGAGGTTTGCAGAGTCCAAGTGCCTGTTCAGTCACTCAGATCAAGCCAAAGAAACCTGCAAAATGGATTTAACTGGAAGCCTTTCAAAAGCCTTGCTAACATGGTACATGTAGGTTTATCTTTTCTTTGTTGTGCATTCACTTCAATTCATTACAGACATAATTCAAGTGAATCGCCTTCTGGATACTTGTTTGGGTTTTAGCCAGTTATGCAGTTTGTTTGTTTTTAGCAGTTCATTCAGAGAAGCCAGGATCAAGAACTTGGAGACCTTTTGAAGCACTACCCGTGCAGGAGGCATAACACACCCAATGCAGGCAATAAATCTGGCTCTCCATTCAAGATACCTGTAAATACACTCTGAAGAAGTTAAAGTAAGCAGTGAGATTAATGACTGCAGTAAGAGGTGGTAGGAATCCCTGTGTTGAGATACTTATTACTTTATGGAAAATGCCTGTGTTCCTGTCACATTTTTCCTTAAATGCATGATTTTTTTCCTGCAAAATGTTTATGGCATTTACACTCAAATTCAGTGGAATATTATGAATATTCAGTTGTATTTACAGACTTGTGTGAAATGAGTGAGCTGAGCGACTATCCTCACTAGGTGGCGATTTTGATCTGTTTAGCCAGGCTTTATAGAAAAGCATAACCCCCCCCTAGTTTAAAGATGTGTTTCTTATACAGAAGAAAAGGGAGTTTGGAAATGGAGCTGGCCACTGTGTCCCAAGTTCCCATGTGGCTGGGGTGAGCCGTCATGATCCTTTCAATCTCTGCCTTGAGCTCCAGCAAGCTGTCAGGCTGTGAATCATCACACCCAAGAGCTAAAAACAAACGGCCCAACACTGAGACTTGAAAGTTTCTGCCAGCCCAGATTTATCAACCGCTGGTCTATCTTCTCTTTGTAACAACTTTTTTGTCTAATTTCTCCTGTCTAATTTTTCTCCTTTCTTTGCACTATTTATTCCAGTATAAATATGTATATTCATATACAAGCAACAGGTATCTATACTGCTAAAAAAGCCAGATGAGCTACTCATCCCCAAACTCATCCCACTAGCAGTTTTCTTCTCATATATTAGCTGAACTCTGTTCTTGGGATGGGCACCTATTCCAGGGTATCACCAGTTCTCACTCAGAGCTGCTGTAATGTTACCCTGTGCTTGCCAAAATACTACATTTGATATATCACACCAGCAGAGGTATGGCACATTTCATCAAGAGTTCAAACTGCAATCAGTCAACTCCTCTCCTCTGACATTTATAGCTAATGAGTTCGCAAGGCTAAAGATCTCTTACTATTAGTCCCCAAATACAGCAGAATATTCTTTGTACTGCTGAATAAGTCCTCCAAAGAGATGTGTGCTTTACCTTTTTATTTCATTGCAGATACTCACTTCTCTGAATTACAATCATTTTCATCTGCATGTTTTCTCAATGATCAGACCTTTCAGTTGTTGCACTGGAGTCAGGTTCTTCAACATCACTAGAAGTTGAAATGTTCATTAATTAGCTAGCTTTTTTGGACAATTTTGGTCTTCATGTCAAAGTGATTTATGTGTTTCAGGAAGCAGCATGAAATTAATTAAATTCTCAGAATTTTTTAACTTTCCTTTCATGTGCTCAGATTTTATTCTAAGCTATATTATCCATACAAAAAAATGACAGTTCAATAATGTCATACTCTGAGATATTTCCAAATGTCTCAAATAAAACAAGGAATTAAAGCTAGTAAACCCTGCATTGAACTGTTATGTACTTCTTTTTTTGACACTGAAGTAGAAATAATGTCCTATAGTACACCATCAACTCTCATTTTGCTGGTTCAATCATATGTATTTAAACATTAGCAAAGGAAAAAAGTTCAATGTTATATTGAACAGGTCCATCCAACAGGAAGCCTCAGGCTTCTCTTCCTCCTTTTGCTTCTGCCTCCATTTCACTAGTCCTTGACATTCATTCCTGTCTTTTCTCTTTTTCCAAAGCTCATTCCTCTATATTGCTCTACCTTGCTCCCTTATATGTCTGGAAGAATATTTATAAAAAAATCTCTGTTCAGCTCTTCACATCTTTATTGCCAAAATAAGCAATGCTGAGCCACACCAGAGTACATGGAAGTGTCATGTTGTGTGGGGAAGAGGAAAAAAAAGCTCACTAGATACGAGTCTTTTGGCTAGGTCAAACGGACACATTTACTACAATGGCAGCCACAAGCAGGGAGAATTTTCTCAGAGCTTGAATGAACTTCAGGGCCAACCATCTTGAAGTCTCATATACATGTGATGACAAAATAAACTGATTTCATGTAACCTAGGTTCCTTTTTACTGCAACCTTCTGTGCTTTTCCCCCTTTTTTGTTTTTTTCTGTTACTTGGTTTATTTTTCTCCTTGTTAGTTACTTCTCTGAAGAACTCCTTAATATTCAACTGAAGTAACTTAGAAAATGTGGGTTTAAAATTAAAAGTTGTTTATTAGAATAAACATCACATCTTTACTTTTACCTTAGAATACTATGACCATGATCTAAATTCACGTTGAATTTCAAGACATTGCTACAGCCAGATAAATTAGCTTTTCTCAGAAAAGTACGAGTGTAGTCATCATACTGATTTGATTGAGTGGTTTATGAGAAACCTGTGATCCTCTCATGTTTGGGATGACCCCAAGTCCTGGAGCCACATTCACCTCTATTTATCTTCAGAAAGTCAGTGGGTTCAACTCTGTGTTCTGGCAGTTCCAGTTAGTAGCAGTTTGGTTACAAGGATTCTAGTTTGGCCCATCTGCCTTTCCCCAAAACGTGGCAGGAGCACTTTGCACTTCTGGGCAGCTTGGTTCTTGCCTTTGTAAGCACACTCACCATTATCAGCAGCGCCACTGGTGACAAACCACATTGTGAGCGCCCAGAACCTGCAAACCAAGAAAAGGTGCCCTTTTATCAGCCTTCAAATCAGAATCATAATGCCAAGATCCACAACCAACTCTTGTTCCAGGTGGACATTCAGAGGACTACGTGTTTTTATGATGTGGAGGCCGTGAGGCCATGATGGGCTGCAGAGGCATGTCCTTTGCACACAGGTCTTTCCTCTGTTTCCCTGCATGTACCTAAGCCTCATACCTGGATGTCTCTGGGGTAATATAATATTTCAAATGATGGACCAGTCTGAAACTCACCAGTTGCTTGAAGCCCCCATCCTTCATATAAAAGAGAAGTATTGTAGAGAATATCTTACAGCATAAATGCACATATGGACAAAAAAAAAATCGTTTTTAAACTGTTTAAAGCTCCTTGAGATGGGTTGTCTATACATACATAAATTCCTATTTTTGAGGCTTTCTTTTTTTGTTTTTGAGCGATGTCACTGTTGGTGTCTCTTACATGTTTCCTTTTTTGGAGATAGGCAAAACAATATTTATTAAAAAATTAGGTAACTAGAACACATTTATGAATTCATATTAGTTTAGGACAAATAATTTTGAAGACAATATTGGTAAAAACAGTACTGTTTTCTTTTGGCATTTTTCTAAAACAAGCATGACAAATTATTTGGAAGAGTGTTCTCTTTATAATTTGCCCAATATTTTGGAGATGTTACCATTTTCGAACTCAAAACCAAAATGACGCGTTCCCAATTGAGACAAAACATTAGTCAGTTTTTTGCTTCTCTCTTTAACTAGAAGAAAGATTATTCAATTCATTTTTGTTGTTTGCCAGGAAACCCACCTAAAGCTCTCAATCTGCTTTTATATTTCAATTAAAATGAAGAAACTTGGGCATAAGGAGAAGATATTTTCAATTGAGTGAGGCAGCTTTACATCTGTTAGGAAGCTAGCCTTTGGACAGTAAAGCCTCCTGTTGCTGCTGTGAGGAGCTCTGGCTCTTTCCATCAGCTCCCGTCAGACTTTTATTTCAGGAAAGTTTCCAACTTGTAAATGCTAGGTGTCACTCAGCACTCTGCTTGGTGCACACTCACTGGAAAATTGGCATATGCATCCTCAGAGGGCCAGCAGGACAAATCCTTAACTTTTTAGTAGCATACTGTTCTCTCACACACTGTTTTAGCTCTTGGTAGCTCACTGCTAGTTCATTTGGCTCTCATTTATGAAGGATAATGAGAAGAATCTTGCTGAGCTCTTACATCATATTAATAATTATATGTGAATAAACACAGTTAGAATAACTGTAGGGTGCTATGTTGGGCAGAAATAACAACTACCTATTTAAAACAGGATGCTTTTTCCTGTTGCAATGAAAGGCAAGAAAAAAAATAATAATTGCCAGAGAATGAGATAAGTTTGTGTTAGTTAAAATAAAAATCAATACATTTCTTTGTCCTGCACCATCTACTGGAGTTTTTTGTGGGGGGCTGAGAGTCTTCCACTAGTCCTGTTGACTCAGCAAAGACTGATACACAGTTAACAAGCTATTTTTAGGAATGCCCTCATTACAGTGAGAGTTAAGGTAAAAGACATTTAATAAAAAATAGGGTACCAAATGAAATGTTTTAGAAGTTCAGCCATGAATCATGCTGTGGGGATACCAGTGTAAGTTAATTACAAATGAGCTAAATTCACCAGTAATAAAAAAAAAAAAACAACACATTAATTCATTAAAAACCTAATTAAGGAGTCAATAATGCTTTTCTAACATGTAAGTATGAAAGCTACATCTAGAATTTTAAAAATAAAAGTAAATATCCACATATCCACATGACTCCACTTCTACTGCAGAATTGTTCCCTGCTGTCTTTTCATTAGTCTCATTTCAAAAGTCTTGTGTGAAGAAATTTCTATGAAGTTGGTTAATCTGTAATCAGCTTTCATTGTTGAGAAATTTTGTCCACATTCTCAGATATGAGTAGCAATGAGAAAATATTAAATGTACTTATTTGCTTTGAAATGTTTTTATAGATATGTAAGCATTGCAATGAGGTGCTCAAGTAATTATATGAGCTATACCCATTTAAAAATTCTCTGAGCTATTGACCATGGAGCTTGATACTAGATAGATACACAAAAAGCCTTTCCAGCTCCCTCAGGAGCCAGGACGTCATTGCTTTCTTATCCTCTAAGTACAGCTTGCCAAGGAGGAACAGGTACAAAGACAGACAGGCTGCTGTGGGATGGACATGTGGACAGCACTGGACACACAGCTGAAAACCTTCCCATGGTGAGTAGTGAGAACATTCACAGGAAGCTTTGGAAAGTAGTAGCTGCCATTTCTGAGGGTGCTTCCTCTGTTGACACATCAGTGACATCAGCCACTAACCTGTTCTGCTTCCATACTGATTTCAGATAGCGAGCCATGACCAAAGTTGTCCCTTGATGACAGAAGAGAGTGTAGGTAGTGAAGATGACAGATGTGTTGACTCTAGCTCTAAATCTTACTGCCAGTGATGAATATGTAGCCTACAGTTTTTGTCAAAGCATCACCAGAAACAGAAAGAGTTTTCCAGAAATGGTTTGTATGCATGTAGTCTGTTACTGGTCTTATCTAAAGCTTCCTTTAATTAAAGTTACCAAAGTCTTCTGAGGATAAAAAACTTGGAACTCACTATTTCCCCTAAACAGTACAATAAACAAGAGAAAGAGGAGACAATAATCCAATTATAATCCCTAGTTCAGAACCCCACACATTTGTGTGTTCAAAGACTGGTTGAATGTATCTGTTCCTTGTGGATTTTTGTGCTTTCTGTAAAGTGTGCCATTGCTTTGAAAATACACACTGTTTTATTTTTTTGTCATTCCTACCCACAGACTAAACCCATTTTCCCATTAACAGACAACGTAACGAAATCAACAATTAAGACAAGGAAATGGAGGCTTTTTGAGTACTTCTATTTATACTTCCCTTTCAAGAACCTTGAAAAATGTCTTTCATCCTTCTCTTTTGCAATCTAGGAATAGTAATTGGGTGCAGAGCTGAATGCAGGGAGGATGAATGCTCTTACCTCAAACAGTATTGACTCTGTCTGGTCTGTAGTTGTCAACAATGCCAACAGTGCTTATCAACAACGAAAATGTGTTAGGAGGACCAGTGGCATGTTCAGATGCTGGGAATATAAATCCTTGTCAAGAAAACATGATTTCAGCTTCAGACTCTGTAACTGCACGAATCTTTGAAGTGTTGGAACCTGGCTTAGTTTTTAATCTCAGAATATATTTCAGTAATGTTCTTAATAACTCCCACCAAGACAGGTATTATTATTATTATTATTATTATTATTATTATTATCATAATTTTCCACTACACGGTCTTTTTTCAAGCATAAGTGGTTGTGTAATTTACCAAGGGAAAAACACATCCCAATAATTTTCACTCAAGACAGAACAAGAAAATATGTTCCAGGAACTTTTATCAACAAAGGAGGTATCTAAAATTTCTGGTCATTTGGAAACATGATCACATGAAACAGATACTAAAGAAACATAGAGGCCTGATCCTGTGTAGGGTGTCTGTTTATGTCTGCTGGGCCAGAGTCACTATGCCCATGCACTACGACTGCTGGAAAATGGCTTTGCAAAGAATCATTGCAAACAAGAAGCTTCCCTTTCCTGAATTATACTAAACCATGACAAGATAGATCCTGTAGCACATGGCCACCCCTGCCTAACCTGTATTATGTTATCTTAAACACAGGGCACCAGCACAGTCTCTATTTTCCAATGAACATAGGAAGTATAGATTTTAATGGCCATTATTTCCCAAATACCCATATTTCTTCTATATTCATTATTAGCAAACTGCTGCTGCCAATAGCATTTGCATTACCAGAGACTGTACCAGACAGTGAAAAAAGGCTATGGCTGAGCTGGTCAGTCACCACATCTGGATATAAACTTCCCAAAGCAAAGATATAAATAAGATCAGAGCTGAATACAGTGCAGCAAGTAGTCCTATTATATATGTGCTATATATGTCATGCTCATATCAAGTATTAGAAAACTGATGCCAAGCAGACAATACAGAGCTCTAAAAATAACTTCTTTGTCCTGAGATAATTGTATTTCTTCCTTGCTGTCAGCCAGTTGTATAAAAGTATTAAGTTTCCTAAGAGGTGCTAAACTGCAAAGGTTCTTATAAAGAGGATATTAAAGAAGTCATCATCTCAGTACAGAATGGGAGAACCCCATTGTCTTCAACGTGGCTTTCATTTTTCTATGATGGCACTGGAGAATTCACATAAAAGTTGCAGCTATTAGAAATTATGTGTACATAGTGACCTTTAACTATAGCATGCACCAATTCAATAAATTAATTCAGCTAAGTGTAAAAATAAAATTGTGTTTCCCTTGGGTATGGCAACAGTGCTTGCCTTGCAGGGATTCATCTATCTGTAATAATACTGTTCAAAGCTTCATGCTATCTTAAAAAGAAAAAAAACACACAGCACATTCTTATTCTAAAAAGACCTTAACTCCCTTGGTGATGCCTTTATCTTGTGAAAAAAATACCATGGTGCTCCATCAAGTCATAAATTATTGGATGAGAGGAAATCAATATTTTATTAGAAGTACAAGGCTTACTATGATGAACCTTGCAGACATGTGCTTTTCTGTTTACAGGTAAATCATTAGACTTCCTAAAATAGACAAGGCTGTTAGACAGCTGATTTCTTCAGCTCAGGACAATGGGAATTATAATATAGGTATAAAGGAAGAAGGTACAGAATTGGAAATGTAGCTATAAAAATCCTCCTGAAGGAGAGAGCAGAAGGTAAAAATGAGACTATACAACCAATGTGCATCTGCCTTCTGCTTTCAGAGCTTCTCTTGAATCTTATACTACTTCTGGCAATGTGCAAAGTCATTAAAAAGCCTGTTTTACAATGCTGTTTTTCATTACAAGCCAGTTCTGAGTGGTTCTGAACATCTGAGACTCCAGCTTGAAGTCCAGTTGCTGAGATTCTCAGAGGTCCTCAAAATCTTGTTAAGTCATTAATTATAGCTTATCCAGAAGCTTTGAAGAGCAGGATCTGAGACAACATGGTGCTAATGGGAACAGCCTCTCAGAGGGTGCTGAGCTCCCGACAGACACTTGAGACTTGGCAGAAGCTGTCACTTGCTACCTGCACTGAGGAGAGCAATTTGAGCTATTTCTGTGCACATTATTGAGAAAGATGTCAAGCATACACAACCCCGTGCCAAACATGCCTCTTAAATCACAGTTTACCCTTGGGCCCCAACACAGGCTTCTGAGGACATCCTTTGGGCACAGGTATCTTTTTGGCATATTTCAAATATATTTCTCTCTTCCCTCAAGTTGTCTCTTTACAGATAGATAGATACTGTGGTGAAGAAATAACCTCACAGGGCTCCAGAGGCTGTCAAAATGACCATTCACATACTTGTACTGCCAAACCTCACTATTGATTAAAATATACTTGATGAATCCTAATAGTTATCTCCTGCAGATCAAAGGAAAGCAAAAACATGTAGTTCTCATTGGAAAGACTCAATTAAGTCGGCTTACTGAAAACTTACACTGTTATCCAGAACGGAATTTTGCCTGAAACCACCTGCAGAGGGTACATCGGGAATATTCCCTTCTCAAACACATGCTTAGTGTAATTTGTGAGTTGAACAGAAAACAAGTTAGAAAAGTGATTAATGACAGCTGTGATAAGGTATATTGCTTATTTCTCTGTCTCAGCTTGTAAATGGTTTATTTTATGGAGCAACTTCCTTCCCAAAATCAATATCAGTGTACAAAAGGCATAATCTAGTTCCTATCAGCCTATGAGTCCTAGTGAGTTTGGTGAAATCTGGGCTACATCCTATTTCATAAAATGAGTAGCATGTGTAGTATTAGTAATGGCTAGTTCTATTTTAAATAGAAAATAGTATTTAGTCAGTGTGATTCGCTTTTTCAAAGCAGTGTCATTGCTAAATATTTCTTTTGGTTAGGCTGGGGTTTTTTGGAGTATCACAAGTATTAATATATTGTTTAAAAAAACTGTATTGCAATCAAACTACAATCTCTAACATTCCCAAGTCTTGCCTTCTTCATTCAAACTCTGGCATTCCTGTACTAATCACTATTTCAGTAGATTATATGGTCCAGTACATTCTGCTGTCAATGTGCTTGTCACCTCACTGTCACTGACTAGTAATTGTGGGCATCTGGGAACCCCTATCAGTCAGTCCAGAATAAACCTAGACCCCATCAGCAGTCATACCTGAACACGTTACGTGGTCTGTCACTCTGGCATACTATTCTGGAAGCAAAATACTGCTCTTGGCTATTCCTGTGCAGCTGCACTGCCAGTGGTAGCGCTGGGATAAGTAGCACTGTGAGCACGCCTGCCTTCTCAGCTGAATTATTTTGATATTTGCTGGGGATGGCTACAAGTGCACATTGCAGGCTGTTCCTGCCGGCGAGAAGTTAGCCTCAGTGCTCTGTCACGGTGTAAACCAGCATGTGCAACATGAACCACACCCAGATCCATCTGCTCGGATCCCTCTTTTTCCATCTGCTATCATGCTCTATATTTTCCATAGGGCATTGCCTCAGAATTATGAATCATCCTCTCTAGGCTCTCGATATCCTACTGTAACAGATGGGTATAACATATATTCCATAATAACTATTCTGGATATAGTTACCCTTTGTTAAATTAATGAGCTAATAAGAAAAGAGCCAACTAGCTGGCATTACTAAATTACTGACCTTTCAGGTAGAAAAGGCTAAAGTCTGAGTGTGCATTAGTAACACCAGAGAAGGCATACCTATGAAAAAATGTATTTCCTCTTTGTTTGACTGGAAATCGATACGAGAGGTATAATCCAAATCTTTGTTAGTACCACTATATATGGCAGAGTAATTCCTAGAAAAAACAAGGCTTATGAACGACACTAAGGCTAAATAAATGAGATGTTCAGCAGCTATGACACTTTGGCAATATATCAGTGAACAAAGAAATTTAAATTTATTAGTGGTGAAGCACAGATGAGCCCACTCAGAAACATATCTCTGCTCCTTGTTTTGTATGATAAAATCTTAACTGTGTTTTAAAATATGTGAATTACTTTCTGCTGCACAGTCTAAATTTTACAAAAAATTATCCAGGGGCTGGAAAACCATATTGCATGTCACAAGGATTCAAGGTATTTGATTATCCAAGAAGAAAGCTGAGGAATAATTTGATCACTTTCTTATGTGTTTAGACAGTGAAAAGGTGTGTGTGACAGGAGGCAGCTTCTCTGCCTGGCTACCCAGAAAGACAATGCAGGTCAGAGTAGCTTAGAAGGTGCAGCTTGACAGTCACATATGGAAAAGGTCAAGTGTCCTTGTAACAATGCCATTTAAACATCAGTAAGTTCCCAAGGCAGCACCACGGTCACTTGGAGTCTCTAAAATGAGGCAAGATGGTTTCAGAAAATCCATAATCTATTTTTTCCAGTAAATATGCTGCATACAAAGATGCAGACTAGATTAGCAGAATAGACTGTGCTGGCCTGTGAGTCAGTGAATCCTTGCCACTTATCCTGAATGCAAGCAGAGATTTTCTAGGGTGGCTGTAGGAGCTAAAGCTGCCCTTTTTGCACAGCTAGCATGGGAGTGTGTTTTACCTGCTCTGTGCAAGATGAAGGGGAGAAGATGGAGAAGTTTCATTCCTGATGCTCTCTTAATATCACAGCTACAGCCGCTACTGTGAAATTCAGTAATTCAATACCAAGGACAGGGGGAAAAAAAAAGAACAGAAGGCTCAGTATGTGCAAAGAGTGATTTCTAACTATGAGCATTTAAAATAGGAGATAGCAGGAGAAACATTATTTTAGAGCTACAGGGTCTTTTTGTAACACATTATAGGCTAACCTACAGGACAGCTGAGGCATTTCAGAATCAAAGAACATGAGGGATCTCCAGGCCTCTCACTCATTCTCTGAGTTCCCATCTGCCCAGCAACAATAGCAGGGACTGGTTCCTATTCTGCTTTCAGGTTTTCTCTTAGACTCATTGTTCCCACTGGATATGAGGAGTGGGGTGTGTGGTGGTATCCAAATAGGTCACCTGAATATAGTAAATAGTTTCCAGTTCTGTTGAGGATGAATATTTCTTCAGTTATTTTGCCAACCTCTTCAGTGGTAATGGAATTTTTCTCATAAACACCCCAAAAATTTCAAAGAAAATAGTTACTGTATACTTAATTCGTGGTGTATATGACACTTTTGTGCTGAAAGTGGCAAAGCCAGGCTTCATTTTATGTAAGCAAATCCTTTTTGAAGGCACTTGCCCATCTAACTTCATAGGATGTAGGACATTGCCAAATGTATAGCTTTCTTGACTTATATATTGATGGCATCTCCATAAGAATCTGCATTCCTAGGTCCTTGCTTCCATGCAAATACAAAGCCAACTTGCTCTGAATATTGAAAACCAGAACTAAAATGTTCTTTTGTACTATGGCTGTTGTAAGACCTAAAGCCAATAAATTACTATTCTTGATAAGTGGCAGAATTCATTTTCATAATTTAACAGATTTTATCTAAACCTTTTATTTTGTTTTTGGTAATCTCTTATTTGCTTTTGATTCCACAGTGGCTAATTAATACTTATAAACAAATCCTGAAATGAGACAAATTCAGCAGAATTAACTGATATAACAATCATAATGCATATTATTATAATGCAGCTTTCCAGTTATGAATATCCCTTAGACTGTGTAATTCCAGGCTATAAAAAAAGTCCTTGCCCTGCATTTATTTAAGATTTGTACTAATGACTCTAAGCATGGTATCATCATTAATAACAATAATAATTATATTCATAAATCATTAAAGGAGTTACTTCTGCAGCATTTCATGCTGTTCCTTCACCTGTAAAAATAATTACTTCTCTTGCAGTGCTGAAGGGAGGGCTCTGAATCTCCCCATGGTTTGCTATTGCTGGCAATTAGCAGTGTTTGCTGATTAAGCAAACCCAAGACACAGCTTTCAGCTGAGCCATCAGAGAAAGTCTACCCTGTGGTAGGAACTAGCTAGTAAGAGACCTGCTTTGTTTAGAGATTACTCTTGGTGGCATATGGCACAGAGAAAGATCTACCTTTTGTAAAGATACTTCAACATCATATATGAAAGGGACATAGGGTGGCAAGCCAACATCTCTGCTTGTATTCAAAGCACTTACTCCTTATAATTCCTCTCTTAGAACACATAAAGAAGCAGCTGATTACTATGACTGATATGCTACAGGGGAAAAAACTATCTTTGACACTATTTCCATTGCTTGCAGTTGCCATTCATTAGGTGCATTGCACTTGTGCAGGAGATAATTGATCTTTGTTTTGTTTCTAGGTAATAACTTTTTAAGTTTCTCTGGAAGCAGCACTATCATGATGAATTCATTTATTGATCAACTGTAAGACACCTAACATTTCAAATGAAAACATTCCTCCTTCAACCTGCAGTTCTCCATTCCTCTTGAAAAATGCAATTAAATACCTTTTGATAGAAATTATGTAGTTTCATACACATATACTTGTGTGCACACATCTATCCAACATTTGATTCAAGATCACCATTACTTAAACTGTGTTGGACATTAAAGAAATATAAGTGCCAGTTTCAGACTCGCTGTAATGAGATGTAAGCCCAAATCCTCTTTTTAGTGATCTAAATTTCTCTTGAGTAGATCAACGTTTAGTACTGGCTTTTTGTAGGGTTAATTTGGAGATATCCCACTAATGGAAAAGTGTGTTAGTGACTGTTATACCTCACTAAACTTAGGTTTATAGAAGGAAAAAAATATAGTTGATATTACCCTTAAGATGTCCAGAAGGACAGAGTTGTTTTAAAGCTGCGATGTGGATGCCAGAGAAGTATTAGCACAGTAGTATGTAATTCTAACGGAGTAGAGGATAAAGCCACCCTGACAGCATGTGCAAAATTCAGCTGCAGTTTAAAGACAACTCTCACAGCAATAAACACTACAAGACATTGTTACGAGTTTAAAAAGGAACTTCAGTCTAATAAAAAAATCATTACTATTTCCATACATCCACATTGACACACGAGCCAGGTTCAGCTTTTTTTGCCCTGTAGACTCAAACATGAATGGATCAAAATGCTTTATGAAAAACAATTAAACTATCACTTACCACACAGTAAATCTTTTGCACTATGGGCAGACAGATTAGGATTTCAGAAATGGAAAGACAGAACCAAAGTAATTTGGGGTGCCTCATTCATTACCCATATTCAGAAATTTTATCCATGCCTCAAATAGATAGACTTGCCCTGATGCTCTCAGGCAATGGCAGAGAATGGAGACCACCCCACTACTTCCCCAGGGTCGATGCTGCTGTAACCTCTTCAGTTGCACAGCTGTCTCCCTATATCCTCGAAGAGGCGATGAATTGGTAACATGGTTATGGGTCCATTGCAAAGTTTGTACAAAATCTGTAAACAAAATCAAAGCTGACTATTCTGAAAAGGAAATAAATGCCAGGTTGAATTGAAAAACAGATTGTAATAATTAATTCACTTGGATGACACTTCAGTTTCTATGAGCATGTCACAATGACTCTTCATTCAGGAACACAGATGTGACTGTGTCTTTCAATTCTTTATCTATTCCACTATAATTGGGCATGAATAATGTGCACTAAAAGCCAAATGTCACCCAAAATAATGCCATTAAGAATGAACGAACATCTATCTGTGTGGCTGAACTGTTGCTGAACCTGAAGACTTATGTGATTCTTGTCACTAAGCATACTATCAGCATTGTATAATGACATGCAAATGAGTATGAATTGATCTGAATGAGAAATAGTAGGCAAAAAAAAAAAAAAACTCTACGTATCAAAATATATATCTAGAAAGCTCTTCTATTTCTGGTGAGGGTTCTCAACCAGACCATTATGCAATTCACTTCAGGTTCACGTACCTCTCTCCTTAGTCCCTTCTTTTTCTCTTTATGCAAGTAATTCCCACCTGTAACTTAACAAAAAAGATATACTTAACTAATGTTTTAATAATTATTAGATAATAATACCTACTAAGATGAGCAAGACTAACTTAAATACAATGGACTCGATCAAAACAAATCTTTACATTTTTATATCTACAGAAGAAAGTAATAGAAGGTAGCAAGACTCCGTGTTCTGCCTGTCCCTCCTTGCCTGGAACATGTATTTAAAGACCTTAAAATACTCCACAGAATGAATTCATCATTTCCATTTTGAAGAAGGAAAAGCTGAAGACACACTATTCAATTCATGTAAAGTCATATGGTAAATCATATCTTTCAACTGTTTTGTTCAAGCATTATTCACTTTTTAATTTCCAACTAACAGCCCTGTACACAGCCCATGGCTCACATTACCTTTTAATCCACAGTGAAACTTGTACATATGCTCTTTTGTATTCACACACAAGTGTATATTTATACCTCATTTTCTTTCTCTGCCATGCGTGCATATAGATGATACTTAGGATTGCTCAGAAAACTACTGTTTTATCATGGGAAATGTTTTGAACTTTCAAATATGTAGACAGAAAATTATTCATAACCCTAAATGCTCCTGAACATTTTTGATTATTGAAATGTAGAGTTACAGTAATGTCGCTATATAACCTAGACAACAAAAATATTAGCTATGAATAATCCTTCCAAATCCTTTTAAACCTTTACTACTTATCCTCCTTATCAATAGGTGTTGATTATTAATTTTAACTAAAGCAGTGAAAGTGCAGAGCCGAGACAACTTGCTATCAGCCTCCTTACACTAATGGTTCAGAACATACTGGTAGTGTGCTCATAGCCCTTCACTGAAGAATCAAATTATTTCAGCTTTCATACAGACAGCATTCAAGTAAATTACTGGAGGTGCCCTTTGCCACTTAGTGCATCGCCAATTACCAAATGCCATTACTTTCAAACACAATGAAATGTTTTCGTACTACAGGGTTAAAGAGGAAGCCTATTTGGAATGAATGAAAGGGCAAAAAATGTCACATACAGAAACAGAAAGACAGATTGAATAGTTACTGCAGAAGTCAGAGGTCCAAAGCATAGATGAGATGGTTTCCCCAGCCAGATTGCTGGCTGTGAATGAAATGGGGCATTCGCCTGAGATTCAGGAGAATCTGAACAGTAAAGGATGTTTAAGTAGATGCTAAGTGCTTTATGCAGGCTCCTGTGAAGGAGACAAAAGGTTTTCACTTTTATGTGACATTGTGTTTAAAATATGTCATAGAAAAATCTTTCACTTGACAGAGCTGTGTTGTTTCAGTTCAGTCTTCCTGTATTTCAATAATGTATGGATATTGTTGGATTTAGGTTGGTTTGTTGCCTTTTTTTTTTTTTTTTGGTGAAACAACTGTGACAGATTTACACATTTACAGACTTATATTCTGTAATGTCAATACTGCAGTCTGTAGGTAAGAATTACCTTCAAGGAGAAGTTTGCCTTCTGCTGTGTCACATTTTCTTTTCGTAGAAGGCATTTTGCGATCTAAACAGAAATAATTTCAGATTAAAAACAGTTAAAAAGTCTGGAATCCAGTTTCCATGAAAAAGAGTTTCAGCTTGAAGAAGAGATGTAAGGCTGGAGCACACAACAATCTAATTGACAAAACAGCCACTATGTTCAAAACAATGAAATTAATACATAAATAGGAAATACTGGGTTTATGTAGGTATACACATTGCCTATCAAATCCAAGAAACTTCACTGACATCAGAAGAGGATTTCCAAATATGTTCTCCATGTGAGTAATCACTAGCAAAATAAAAGTAGGAAGCATGTAGGCAGAAATCAACTATCCAAATTATTAAAAATAAGTAAGTCAGGATATTTTGTTTCTCTCCACCCACAAATCTGGCTCTGTAAAACAGCTATAGATTTTATCTTTTGTTGTTATGGTTGTCATTTTAGCTGTACTAGTGTGTATTCCCCAGCATTGCCATCCATTTGTCATTTCATTTTCCTTCAGCTAGTGATTTATGCTTTCCGTTCTGGCTAATGGTGTCTCATTTCAATTACTTCACTTCCTAAGTCTAGTTGCTACAATGAATTGAGAAATGGATGTTTTCTTTATTACCCTGGGCAGTTTATTTTAACACAGCATTCCCTGTATCATGGCATCTCAGAAAGGCTTGTATCCACTAGCTAAAATTGTCTTATCCGTACATTTTACCATTCACATTTCCTTTTCTGTTTGTTTTCTCCCTCTCAGACTCTTGAAACCTCTTTAAAGACTCTACTTTCAAAACCAGCTTTCTGCGATACATAAATATGTGAAAACCTTTCCAGGTCAATTAAAAAGGTACTGGGACAGCAGAAATTTATGACCAGAAGAGAAACCAGGAAACCAAGAAGACATGAAGCATAGACTGGCCAGCTACTGCCACTCTGAGCTGGAGAAAACTTCCCATCAAGCTCCAGCCAGAAGAAGGATTTCTTTAATTGGTTTCTTTTTCAAGTTCACATTATACTTCTAATCGTGTGTATGAAATTTACTAATTAGAAAACTTCATTAGCTTATGCACTGTATCATATAAAGTCTAATTACCCTGCACGTAGTGCTGGGCATTATTTATCCCTGTTGCTGGAGGTGTATTTTACTAACATACAGGTAAATAGGAGCCTTCCCTGGGAAAAAAAAAAATCCTTTGGTATATATGTGGAAAACCTGTGACGCAGGCTAATTTAGTTGACTAAAGGAGTATGTTCAAGCAATGCTGCAGTGCTACTTACCTCCAGAGCAAACAGTACTACCTTCATTCAGAACTAGTCCAGTTTGCAGAGATGATGAAGGTAGCTGACTTTCAAGTCCTTTCACTGTCCATATCTTGGGTTCTCCCTGAAAGACAGTTTTTCCACCAAGTTACACAACTGGCTATGGGAGAATATTTTAGCATGGAGAAACAGACAGAAATACAGACAGGGTAACTGAGGGATCTGCATGGGAGGTATTCAAAGAAGAATGATGTGAGGCCAATGCAACCTTTCTCTCCAGTTAAACATGTAATGAGGCTGTATCTTATCAAGTAAATCCTGCTTACTAAAACGTCACTTAAAACAGCAGCTAAGAGCTTATTTTTTAAATGTTACACCCATGACAGTGGCCCTCATAGCTGAAGAAGGAAGAAGTCAAGTTGTTCAATGACGTGAGTGACTAAAGGGGTGTAAAAAAGATTAATATAGGAAAGATCTGGGATGGGTCTCAATTTCAAACACACTAACAAGTCTGCCATATGTGCCTTCCGAGAGCTGACTGACAGCTCTCTCAGTGGCCAGCCTGCCAAGCTGTGAAGAAACTGAAACAAAAATACTGCCTTGTACTGTCAGATCTATAGCTAAAAAGGATTAAAACCAGGAATCGAAGGTTTCAAAAGCCCAATAATTTGTGCTGCTCATTCCTTTATGTGCTTTTGATAATCTTCCCCAAAAGACATTTCACATTTCTAGAAGTAGATATATGTATATGTCTAGGTTTCATCAAGCTTTTAAGAGTGTAGGGCAGCTAATAATTTGAAAATGTAACTGAAGCAAAATAAAATTAAAAAATAAAATTACTAACATCATCCCTTCCTTACTAGAAGGAAGAAAAAAGAAAGGTACTTCTGCAGAATGCTGGGCTTCATCCTTCTTGAACAGAAGTCACTGCTTGTTGTGTTAATTATTTACACACTAAAGACAGGTTCTATGTGATCAGAACTGAAGTCCAGAATCAAACATTAAATGAACACTGTTAGTGAGATACAGAGGTGGTGTTGTTAAGGGTTCCTGAGCTGCCAACCATACCATCAAACCCCCTGCTGTCATTTCCAGCCACTCTTCCTTCCCCAGTGAGGAAAATTGGGAATACTCTCTTGAAACCAAGTAAACAGCAGGCAAGTGAATGCTAGAGTAATGGCATGGAAAGTCAGGCCTGTCTTTCAAAGGGCTGTTCTGCAGAGACAGCAGCCCTGAACTGTAGCATGTAAGGTGAAAAAGAACAAAACCTTTAACAAGAGTTGAGAGAATAAAGTAAACCACAGGCAAAGCATATTTCTCTCTCTGTAAAATTACCAAGTTTTTAAACTCACACTAATATGAAAAAGATCTTTTGAAGCTTGAATTAAAAAAAAATATTAAAAATAGAGCAACAGTTTTTGCTTTTACGAAATCCAATTATTTGCTCCAACTTGATTTAAGATTTTTTCACAGTGTCCTCTACAAAATAATCCAAAAGGATAGGAAAAGCACCTGTAAGTGAACCAGAACTTTGAACAAAAAATCAAACCCAGAAAGACATAACAGTTTCCTTATGCATACAGCAATCATTAAAGGAAAATGAGAGTTTGATCACAGGAAGACAGCTGATTTTGGTTTTACTCAGAATTAATTTTTTCAAAGAATAAGAACCTGTCCTGTTTGCTAGATCAAAAGATACACCCTGATGCATCAGGATAAAAAGATACATGCTAGATACATCCTATAACACATCTTCTCTGTAACTATTCCAAACCTAAAATCCATTGGAGCCAGTGCAAGTTTAAGAAGTATATTCAGTCTGAGTCTTTTCTTTCCATACTCACTGCTGATATTGCCGGTCATTGTCTATAGCAATTTTTTCTAACCCTGGCATAATTTTTAAACAATTTCCTTACCTCTGTTTTTAATGGGGAAAGAGAGATCATCGTGCATGGGAAAACATCACTTTAAGTAACCAGCACCTAGCTAGCTTTCAGTTAATCAATGCGAATATAATCTGTAATTGTTGCACAGAAATTCTAATAATTTCCCTAGTTTTTTTCCATCCTTTATGAGGACAGCAGCTGAAAAATTTCACAAGCCCTGAGCATATTAACTGATGTCCTTGGAAACTGAAGGGTGTAATGGCTGGGGTGCAGACAGCTGGAACCATTAGGCCTAATTTTTATACTGTATCATATAAACCTACAGCACTCCCAGTGCCAGCTCGCTTCATCTCCCTGTGCATCTCCCTAAGCATTTATTTATACATTAATTACGGGAGAAAAATGGGAGTAAGGTGTCTCACAAGGGTGCATTGAAACTTAATTCACTGGTGTCTACAAAACCATTTGAGACATGCATCTTATACATTAAGTGCATAAATAGTTATTATTTTCATAACCACTTTCAAGAACTGACTTCCCACTGCCCCTTCCATTACATTTGTATTTCAGCTGCTTTGCTAATGGTCCTCAGCAGACGCAGTCTCAGCCTGGTTTCCAGGTTCCCACGTGTGCCAGGAGAGACACTCAAACAGTGGTTATTTTTCCATGTCCACTATGTGCTTTTCTGGATGCATCATATTGCTGCCATAGAATTAAATGTTCTGCCAACCACTGATTGACAGCAACAAGGGTTGGGTTCAAATTTAAAGCGATCACTAGTAAAATACCAGCTGGAACATCTTCTCAGAAACCTCAGGAAAACAAAACTCAATTTTCTGCCTTGACTTTCTCTTAGGCAAACAAATTGATTGACTTGACAATATTATCTTATTATCTTAAAGGGAGGAAAGAAAGGGGGAAAAAATAAAGGACATAAGGAGAGCAATGCACAACATCTAATTCCTGAAGTACAACAGTATCAGGTAGTATCAGGCAGTGCTTCCTGACAAGGCTCTTGTTTGCCCAGTCCACAGCTTTCTTCCTGCAGCAACACTGTGACTCCAGCCATCTACCTTCACAGCTCTTTTCTCTCTGCAGGTCTCACAGTTGTGGAGAGCTCAGGGCGAAAGCATTTTTGGGTGCACACATTAGGACTGTATTTTGATCTGCCCATCTCCCAGGACAAGTGCAGGCTAAGGGCAGCTTTAACTCACTGTAATGGGGAGTCCACACCCCATGTCCTACTATTTTCACAACTTTTCTGCTAAAGTAGCTAAAATTTAGCACCTAAATCTATTTTTACTCAGTAAAATGCTATAATTCGCGGAGTGGGAGGAGATTCTGGTGTATATTTATCTGATGGTGAGTTGCATATCACCCAGCACATTAATGCATTCAGTTAAAGAACCGATAAGAGAAAATGATGGACATAATCCTTCCTCATATTATTTTATCTACTTTAGCTTGATTTTGAGCCTTGAGGTTGTTAGCTCTTTTCTCATTTTTCCACACTTTCTCATGAAGTGCCACAACAGTCAAAATAATATGACCAAGCTTATTCCATAAGGTACCCCAAAAATTAGTTGAGCCTGATTTCTGGTCCATCATGGATCAATCTGCATTTGAACCAGAATTAATTTGAACCAGTGAACTGGCAGACAAAGTCTTGTTTTCTAGGCATTACTAGTCTTTTGAGTCATCTGCCTCCTGGTTTATCATGGAAAATATTTATTCATTGTCACTATAATTTTTCTGATCCATAATCAAGGAAAAACAATCCTGGCAGATGGTCTGGGACTGTCTAGGTACAGATAAACACCACACACAAGATTGTGAAACTCCCTGTGCTGTAACCTTTAGTATTATAAAAGGATTATTCAAAACTGTATAATAGTTCAATAAATAAGAAAATGGGACTCACCTACACATTAACTGCTGCCAAAAGAACATGTTAAAGATACTGAAGAGCTCAAACATTCTGAAATTACTGAGAAATACTATGCCTTTCTGGACCAGTCCTCTTCAGCGTAAAAAGGCTAAGGAATCATTTCTTAACACAGCAAAAGCTCATCAAGAAAAAAATAATGTTTGAACAAAGGTCACCTGGTGCTAGTAGGAGAATTTAGTATTTAAAATAGTGTTTTGTGCACATGCTAACACTTTTTAAGAGTCTTATTTCTAGAAAGTAGGCAGAACACATCTAGTCAAACTCAACTACAGTCTGCCCTAAGTTAGGTCTGAGACAGAAAACCACTAACAAAAATTGCTGAAGACCAGGATCCTATCAAAATAAAAATTTCATTCATGAGTTGTTGAGATTCTAGCCTACTTTTTCAGTTCTTTACAAAGTGGCATTTTTGCTCAATATGCCTAGGTTTGGTTTGTGATTGATCTTTCAGCACCAAAATTCTGATTTTCAGGAGTGTCCAGAACTCCAACTGGGCTCCAACAGAGGGGATTTATTTATACTTCTTAGAAAATAAGTGCTTATTTGAACCAATTGTGTGTCATTGCTTCTTTCATTTCAGCATTCTGAATAACCTAACCTATATGGTTAAACTCCAACGCCCTGAAGGTTGCAACAATATTTTATTGGAAAGGTAATTTACCCCAAATTAGGGAAAAAAAGGTCTCCTATTTCTCCTGTGACCCTTCCATCACAACATGTTAGCCCTGGCTGTGCAGGGTAACTGTGCCAGGCTGGGGGCTGAGCAGGTGACTCGCAGCTGCTCCAGACCCCAGCCCATGCCAAAGGGCAGCAGCGTGCCTGATTTCACAAGCCAAGAAGCCTTGGCATACAAAATGTTTTAGCTTTCTCCCTGCCATTGTGCTGAAAACCTGTATCCTTAATTTTCTGTTTCTGTGGAAAAATTATAGAGCAGGCAGGGGAAACAGAAGGGAAATCAGATACCCTTTTAACGCACTCCAGTGGAAACTTGCAGGCTAGTGTTTCAGATTTGAATTTTATAATTAAATTAAATGGTAATGACAAAATAGCAGCCTTAAACACAGCAAAACACAAAGAAAATTATATCTATGTAACCATTTCTTTTCTCCACAATAACTGGCGCCTGACTTGAATTTAGATAATATGATCAGATATTACAGTGATGAACATGAGGGGAAATCCATAAAAGATAGGGAAGAAATGGATTGCAGTGCTCCCAGGCAACTCCTGCTTAGTGCAATAGAAGGTTTTATGGATAATGAGAGATGGATGAGGAGATCTCAGTCCATCTTCTAGAAGATCAAATATCCTCATGACAGAGCTCATGGCATCATTCAGAACTATCAGGACCAAGCTGAAAGGACAAACTTTTTATTACTGCAAGTATTTCTCCTGCTTCAACTGTAAGGCCAGTGGAAGAAAGCAAATGTCTGTGCTGTTTACCATCTTTACCTGTATGTGTCCTGCCTGTTGTACAGGCAGCCAGGAGAACTAGTATTAGGTCTCAGGTCTCTTGACTTCTGTGTCACCTCCCAAGAAAAACACCTCTAAAGTTTTTCAGATATAAGTGGTCACAGAGGTCTCCTAGCTCACTTCCCAAGGACTGAATACTTGCAGCTCTAACTGAAACCAAGCCTTCACCAGTCAAGTATTTCTATTTGGATGAATTTTAGCCTCAATCTAATTGCATATCACTTTCTAGTTTTGCATCTCAAGGATGTGGCACTTGGCAAAATGGAGACCTTGAGGAATTTTCAACTCTTTTAAAAGGCACACACTTTGTCTTGCAAAAAATACAGAACTATTGAAAAAATTTGAACTAGACTGATTTAATATATCCCCTTAGGCCAAATAATAACTTTTACCATTCACTTTCACCCATGCCTAAGGACTGCTTTTCAATAAACATGAAATTGATACTGTCTTGCTAAAACATTATGAAGTAAATTTCATCCAAAAGCTACTTTCATGATAGATGTTTCACCCACCTCTCCTTTCACAAAACCTATGCATAGCTAAAAAACTGTCTGAGGTAACCAAGGAAAGGGGTGGATTTTATTCCTCTTAAAAATAGGGGGAGGGAGGTAAAAAACCTCTATAAAGTGTTGATACTTCTGCATTCAAGCATGTTTGACAGGATCATTCTTATTGCTTCTCATCCTCAGTGGATTAAGTGACTTCCCATATCCCTTATATTTATTTTTACCTTATGCAATTTCTAAATAATGATGTTGTGGTTACTAATAATGCCATGAAAACAATTACTAGTTTGATAATCTATGTAGGAATCTGCAAATCTAATTAGCTAATAAATGAAATTATTTAGCAAAGTCATCCGATAGGTTTTTCAATTTTAGCTTAAAACCATGTCTTTTCCTCTCTTATAGGAGGAGAACTTTAAACATTTTTCCTCTTTTATTCTGAAGTGACATCTTCAAAAGGTACCTATCTGGTATCATGTACCATTAAAGCCTTGATCTCATGCTTGTTAAAGTTCATACATCTTACTACTGAATTCAATGAGATTTATCTCTGACTATTAATCTGTAATGGTTGTTACTAGCTTATTTTTTACCAGTTCGTTTAAAATAATAAAGCATAGTGCAACATTGCTAAAAATATCATAAAATGCAAAAGTATTCGATTTTCCTACTTCTGCCATGAAACCCTCCCCTATAAGCTAGCAGTCATTACAAACAAATCACTCAGACATTCATCTCTGTTTACCACAGTCACTGCTTTTAAACAGAGAGACAGAGAGAAGAAAATACAGGGTGATGTCTATGATGATCTTTAGGCTTTCTGCAAAATCCCTGGTTCCAACACTTCAGTAACTGAGCTCTGTCCCAGACCTCATGAAAATCTCCTATAAGAGTCCATTGGATATTTTGCCATGGATGTAAAATACCATCTGGAACCACAGAGCTGTAGGTGAGGATCCTATTGTCCAGTTGTCTTCAACTGAGCCCAGAGGAGCAGAAGTCGCTGGGAAATTTGCTATCAGATACAAGAGGGCAGCTTTGCCCTAATGCTTACATAAAGTTCCTTGCAGAAGTAGGACCTTTTACAGCTTAACAACAGTAATTTACATGCAACTAATTTGCAATCATGTGACAATCTATCTTCTAGTCCATCAGACACTTCCTCCCCTAACAGGATTTTCTCCTCAATTTAAACAGAGGCAAATTGAATTATTCATTACCTTTTTTTTTTTTTTTTTGATTGCTATTTTTAGGCAAAGAAAACTGAATTTTAGTCTCTGGTGCTCAGACAATTGAGTCATCTGACAATTTCAGAAGAAAAAACTGCTGAACTAATGCAATGCTGCAGATTATTCAGCTGACTGCTTATGCATTTGCAAGGGCCAGTACCACAGAATGTACAGCGCAGCATTCAGATTTAAGAACCATTCCTCTCTTTAGAACTTTACTATAAGAAGGCTGGTTGTCTGTTTACTACCAGGAGTGTGCCTGTGAGTAGCGCCCATTTCCATCTTCCTTGAAACCTGTCTTGCTGGCTCATTGCACTTTCAGGAGACAAACATATTCAGAACTTGAATATAAGAAGGGGTAGAAAGAACATGGAGCAGTGACAGGATTTTTCATACGAGAAATAATTACTTTCATGTATCTACCAAAATATATTTCTGCTCTTGTTTACATTACTTAGTTTCCTGTCATCTGAGCTTTAAATTAAAAACATTTCAGCTTTGCCTGATGTATTGCACCATAAACAAACACTTGGTCACCATGACAACCATGTTACTAATTGCAAGGCTTTAACTTTCAGAGTTGGGCAGGAAAAGCTTCATTTGCATTCTACAATTTATTTAATCCTTTTGTTATTCAGTTTTGCAGTGACTGAATCAAATTTTTGGGGTCATTTCTATTTTAGTCCAACTCCACTGCAACAACCCTGGTTCTACCAGAAATTATACTTTATCCTTTGTTTTTTCAATATGCAAAAACAAAGCAAAGATATTACAAAGCGGGAGACATACAGTAGATGCATTCACCTACTATTAAAGTCTTTTGTTATTCTATATGAGTAGTCTTGATGCTCCAGCTTTAAGCAGAACTGTGGTGCCATGTGATTCAGAGGCAGCTCACACGGTGAGCAGCCTTGGGATGGGTCACTCTTTGATGGAGCTCCAAGAAACACCTACATGCTGCAGGAAATTGCAAGTCAGGTGTCAGTGGCTTCCCTCTAAAACACCACAAAACAAATGCCTTAGGATGGTGCAAGGGTGATGGACTGAAAATTAAACTAAAGCTTGAGCTAGATCATTTCAGATCCCATTGCAGCCCGAGGTGATAAGCTTGCTATGCTGTAGGCTGTTGTACAGCACCTGGATCAGTAAGAAGTCACTTCTAGCCAGTGATGACTCTCAAGCCCTTTGGTCGATGGGAGTATTGTTGGGGTACAGTGTGCTTGCGTGTCTTGGCGTGACTTACTAGGTAGTAGCCTGTGTGTCATCAGCACGTAGCACATGAGGGAAGCAAGATTTCGGGATTTTAAACCTGAATTTTATGAAGCTCTGGTGATGGTGGGTACAAGGTGATACTGAGGTATGAGGGCCTTGGTTTTGACCAAAAGATGTTTTCACCTAGTATCTCTTGCATTTCTCACACAAACATGGGTGCACCCATGGACACGCTTGTTCCATTCCATAAACAGGAATAAGAAGCTCAATGCCTGTAGCAAGCTTCCACTCTAATGACTGTGTTATTCCTCAGATTCCCCCTTACAGTTGCAAACACTTGTATCCTTGCTCACAGGCTGCCAGGTGTTAGGCCATGTGTCTCTTCATCCTAATTCCAAAAAATCTGAAAATGGGTCCAGAATGAGACTCAGTTGCAGGGGTTTGAGAGACCACATTTCACAGCATCACCTGCCATTACACACATGGAAGAACCATCAAGCTTGATTTCTGTCATGACCTTCCCAGACTCCAAAAGTGAGGGTGGCAAGAAATTACATCCATTCAGATGAGAAATAAAGAGGCCCTGATTTCAAGGGTCTTTGACACTGAGGGTCTAGGAGTATCTGGGCTCCATCCTTCACATGTTTTTGCTCAGGTACCCTCCACAGTGCAGCTGTGTTTACTGTAGTGATTTTCTTGTGATCACTGAGGCAGAACATTTCTCCACTCTATTGTAGTTAGGCTGACAGAGAACAAGAGAAAAGACCATCTTTAAGTATTTGTATCAAATAATCCAATTCAGGTTTAATCTGCTGGTTTAAATATACCTACTATTACCTAGAGACTTTTTGGTGACAAACCCTCCTTTCGGCAGGCTGTGGTCTTGACCTCTAGTAGCATTTATAATGTGTGAAAAGATCACTGTTAGCTCAAGTATTTTCCAAGGAAATATTTCATATATTGCTGCTTTTGCTTGCACTCTGTGGGAAGACATGCTATAAATCTCATGTCATGTACTAAGGACAGAACATGACTCCCATAAATAACCTCACTCACTCAGCTGCTTATTTATTGCATTACACATCAATTGCAGCCTTAGAATTATTCAGTAAGTAAATTCACAAACCTAATAATTAACAAATCCAAAACTCTGCAATCTGTCAGTCAACAATTCAGGAAAAGTGGAAATCCTCAAACTACTATTCAGTGAAAATCCTGTTTCCTCTGTTGCATACAGGAGTGTTTTAGTGTCACACGGCTTGTATGGAATAGTAGCCACTTTTATTCCTTACACATGTACCCATTCCTTCTCATGTACCCATTCACTAGGTACCTCTGCAAGCCTGTCTGCAAATGGCTGCAGAGAAAGTGTTTCTTCAATATCAACGTTTTGGTCTAAGACTGTGCAAAAACAATCTGCAGGTGACAGTGGGAGGGGTAGATCAGAGCTAAACCTGAGAAAAACAACAAGTGAAAAATGCCTAATCTTTGTAAAGAGGAATTATCCTAAGTAATTCTTTTTTCATTGGTCTCTTCTATCAAGAATAGATGTTTAAAAAATATATATAAACAAAAGTATCACTTAACCACTGGCTACGATTTTTTTTTTTCTCTAGTGAGAACATGCACGAACAGTTTAATGTGTCTGTCACAGAATATTTGTGTTTAATGTACCGTTGAAACATACTGCACAATTCATTCATAAAGTCAACACATTCATGTGGACTGTCTCTTGGGTCTTTCATTACCTGAATCTGGTACATCTTGTCTAAACACAAATGTTGTGTGACACTTCCATTTAGAACTGCAGGTAAAACTCCCGCTTGCTGTGCCAAACTCAACTTAAAATAAATATAGCTTTAAAATAAATGTAAATAAACATAGCCTTAAAATAAACATAGCTTTCAGTTCACTTCCTTCTGACTTGAGGCATGTTTGCTTCATGATTTCAAGATACTGGAGTATTGGTTTTGGTCATTTATGAAATGCCTGTCTATAACTACTTGTGCAGTAGAAGCCAGTAAAGGGATTTCCTGCATGGTTATTGTTCTTTAATTAGCTTTAATTTTCTTTAAATTAAGTTTCATCAAAATACCACTCTGCCTCATGGATCATGCCATAAGGATTGCTCATCTCGATCATTCTGTCCACAGTTCAGTCTCTGAACACCAAGAGAGCACCAAATCTGCTAAGTACTGTACAAAAAGGGAGAAAGACAAAAGCATCTAAAACTCTCATTAAGGAAGAAAATGAAATTATGGAAGCCAGAATTCAGGTTTGGTGAAGTGAGCAAGAGAAAAGGTGCTTTCTCAAGATATCCATTTGTAGATCGCAAAGACTCTCAGTTTCCCTTGGATCGATTCTCCAGTTCTCCATTTGCCCATCACCCAGGAGGTTTTCAAGTGACTACCTTCAATCTGGCAGAAGCAGGCATGTACAGGCTGTTTCCACAGCCATCTCTTATAAAATAAATTCTCACAATAATCTTTTTCTTACTCCAGATTTTGTTGTCTCAGAAGTCATGCAGAACCATCATGATTCCAGACACCAGACGGGTTACTGTTTACAGGGGATGTGAGTGGGCAGGATCAGGACAAAACAGCTAACATAAAACAGAATGAACTTTGTAAGCCAGCCATATTTGGTAACTGCACATTTGTGGTTTTAATATTTGTTAGGAACACAGTTCAGCCTTCTACTAAATGTTGGCAGTTTAGTATGTGGAGTCTTATAACAGCCTTAGTCATGACCCAACTGCTATAGTCATGCAAGAAGTTCGATCCATGAGTTCTACTGCTCATTTAGTTTTCTTTTGAAAGCAATGTAAAGAAGACATACAGCTGCAAAGATATCCTTCTCCTCCCACTGCCTCTATGGTTTCCTTTGTCTGGAAAGCCCAAGAACTTCTGTGATTCATCAGGTTTTGAGTAGTTATTGTGTGTGTGCATCCTTCAAATCATTGTAATGTTTACACTTGACAGGGAATTAGGTGGTACAAGGTTGGCTATCAGTTAGAGGTCCTGTAAGGTTCCTGTTACAGAACCCTTGTCTGCTAAAATCCCTTTTGACCAGCAGCATTACCACAAGTAGTTCTTTTCTTCTGAACAAGTTAAATAACTGTCCATTGTCTGCCATATATTTTTGTACCTTAGGAAGCCATCAACATGATTCCAATTTTCTCAGAGTACAAGCAAGAAAACAGTCTGGATAGGCACTGGAAGCTGGACAAGCATTCCACTAAATCAAAAATGCTACCATTATATGATATTGAAAAGCAGAAACAGTTTAACTATGATCACATTTTCCCTTATGTGAAGAATAATTATGATAATTCATATAGACAATTTCAGGACAAAGTTTACTTTTATGTCCATATTTTAGAGAAGAGGAGGGAAGAAAAATAAAAAACTAATATAAAAGCTTTGATCTCCTATTATTAATTGAAAACAGATTAATAAGTGTCTCAGTATAAGGCTGGATATTGAAAAAAACCAATTTACTCAAAACAAAAAACAAGTGCTTTGTGATAACAGTTCATGGAGTGATTGTTTGATTTTATTAAAAAGTCATTAATCATAAGCACTTAAGGTATCACACAGCCTTCATAGCACATTAAAGTAGTAAAATAGTCACACAGTATATTAAGAGGTAGCCTGGTTTAATAGCAAGTATCAATGCAATACAAAATTGACAGTGAAGTCTGTGGACAAGATATACAATTGATTGTTTCTAGGAAAAGATGACCTTCCAAACTCAAGCCAGTCCACAAATGTCAATAAACTTGGGACTTCACGCCGCCCTGTCTGGCAGGCCTACCACCATTTTCGGACTGAACACAGCTGTGGAAAGTGTGCTTAAAACAGTCAAGTGGTTTTTATGAATTTGGTTGTCCCTCCTATCAATTGTTCTGGATTCCTTCTTTCTGTAGGAACCCACAATTGAGGCCAAACATGAAAAATGCTGTAGCTACAGGGCAGATACAGGGCATTGAGTACGACCTACCTCATCCAGACTTTTTCTGTCTGTGTCACTGCGTGCAAGTGGAAAAGAGGGCCCTTTCAGTGGCTATTGACAGACTATCTCCAAACCCAAAACGTTCTAGCAGAGAGACTCAGTCAAAGCTCAGGCAGCTACTGATAGATGAAAGAAATTGCATCCAGTAGATGAAAGAAACTGCATCCCAGGAAGATATCTGCCCTACCTCCTGGAAGGAGAGGTGGAGAGTTGAGGAGCTGCTCACCATGGGGCCTCCTGGTTCACACAGGCCCCTGAGACGTGCGTGAGACACTGTACCACCTGTCAGTGCAGGCGGGACATGATCTAGAACTGACATGGTTGATAGCCTGTTTTATTGAATCTGTTGGAGAGAGACAGACAGCAACCAGCTTCATTCAAAGCCGGCAAATGAGGCATGACCAAGTCCCAGGAAGGGCACACTATTAGAAATGCAAGGTTCAGTGGAAAAGGCAGCACTAGAATGAATGGTGGATACAACACTTATGCATGGCTTGCAAATCCAAGTACAGACATAGGCAGCATTTCCTAAGGCAGTGTAGATACAGCTTCCAGCATCATCTAGAGTTCGAAGAGTACCCAACCCAAATTATTTTTATTCTACATAAATTTCATTCTATAGTGGCATTACAGTTTTTCAAAGCTGTAATTTTATGATTCATCTAAATAGACAGTTATAATAGCAATTTTTTTAAATCAGTACAGTATATTTGCACTAAAAAAGTGGGAACAGTCGTGTGAAGTAACTTACTAGCACAGTATGGCATTTTTCCTACATTCATGCCAATTCAAACAGATGTATCAATCCCATTAACATTTTAAGTGACAGAAGATATAATTTGCTGACATACAGAGAATATATAATTAAACAGCTGGCTAGTAAAAGAAACAGCTCACTGAAGAACATATTGAAAATAAACTGCTAATAAATACATTTGGAAGCATACAGTAGTATATTAACTCATTTACATGATCCAGAGGGAACTCTGATTTGCCATAATGAGATACCTTTTGCGGGTTTTGGTTTGTTTTAATTTACCTGCCACACTATTGCAATCAAATGGCATTAAGGAGGACTTCAGAACACAAATTCCTGAGCAACTCAACGGTGTTTAAATCATGAATTTGACCACACATTTATTAAAGTTTCATCCCACCACTGCCGGGCAAAACCATATTCCCTCTCATATGGTTCCTGCTGGGAGAGTTTGAATATGATTATTAGGGATTGTGGGGAGGCATGGAAATTCATGCTATAATGAAATCCACCAGTTTATTATGGGCAGAGAAATTAAGATCATTCATCACATTTTTTACGCTGAGGAATAACTTCATGAAATATTCCATTTGCAGAGTTTTCCATTAGAAAGTCAGTATTTCCCCTTAAATATTCCCCTATACCTACAGGAGCTGCTGTCAGATATTTTAAGGGCAGAGTAGCATATCTTATAGGTTAGCATAATTTACATTCTGGATAGCAGGGAAAAATTCCTGTAGTATTTAATTCTGCAAAATATTAAGAATGTGTACTACATTTAGAGTTTGTAAACATGTGAAAAGCCCTCTGTTCAGCAATGTACTGATTCTTAAGTACTGTTGAAAGTTGGTCTCCACTACACGAGTTCTCCAGCAATAAGCCAAGCCCCACCTTACTGAAAGAGCAAATACCTCTAGCCGATATAAACCAGCCTTGATACTGAAGAGGAAAGCCTTCAAGAGACAACCAAAATGAAACATTATTTCCTGCTACAAGTGCAGAATACTAATTGAAATCATGGCTGAGTATTGCTGCAATGCACAGCCCAGAGCAGAACAGCACCATGTACCTGAAGTAGCCACTGAAACCTGAAACACTGTTTATTTCTCAATGATCTTTCCATCAAAACTATAAGAGTGACTTTGTTGGAACTTCCCATTTTCCATTTTTATCTATCATGGAAGCACCTGTTATTTAAATTAAAGTTTTACTAATAATGTTCACTCTATGTTTAAGAATCTGTCCATATCAGCTGGTATTTCTAAATCTTAGTGATGCTTTCTAACAAGCAATGTATTGTATTTCATAACCTATTTCAACATGAAACATCACAAAAATATCCTTGTTCTTTTATCTTTTTTCTGCTAGCTATAGATATTTAGGAATACTCTGGTGTCTTTTCTTCTGCTTGTCACAGAATTAAATCCTTCAAATAAAACCAGCATGACTTGTACAACAATGATTATTATTCACAAGAAAATTGGCCCATCACACAGTATGTATTCATTTTTGATGTGTAAATGGAGAGCTTTTGAGGTTTGAACATCACTGTAGAAAGACAGAACCCTAAGCATCTCTAAACTCAGCGTACCCAAAACTTCTGCAACTTGGCCCTTGCAGAAGTATTTGCATACATTCAAACCAACAGCAAACCTCTTAAATCTGGCTTGCCTGGTGCTCTCCAGGCAGAGCTTTGAAGGGTGAGGTAGTGAATAACCATGCTGTACATGTCTGCCACATCACTGTGCCCTGCTGAAATAGCCATCTTTGGATAGGGTTGGAACAAAGTGAGAAAAGGTGAAGCGTAGGAGAAAATGTCAGAAGCCTTCACTGAAAAATTAAATACACTGAAGATTGCAAATAAAAATGGCACTAATAAAAAGTGAGATTCAAATATGTCTAGCATCAGAGGACATTGCATCACTGTTACGCTATAAAATGCATAGCTCAAGTTCATCTCACTTTGAAACACAGCTTCTCCTGAGCTTCCAACCATTGCTGTAAATTTTATTCCTTATACAGGAAGTTGTGTTGATCTGAAGAAACCAGAAAGCATCTTGGAATAAGTGGTCATAGCAAAAGAAATTTGCCACATGTAAGCAGATATCTAAAAAAGATTTTTAAGGCATGCCTTTTCTTCTTTCCTGTACAGTCTCAGGTAAAATTACAATCACGACAAGAAAGCAGGGAGAAGGGTGAGCAGTATTTGTTGTCAGAAAAGGCTGTTGGATGCAAAGCTGTAATCCTTTGTTTGGAGAAAGAGAAAATTTAGGAACAATCTAGGCATCACTGCAGTATTTATTATTAAACCATCCTCCTGAAACAGGGAGCTATTATAAAGTAATGCAGAAAAATGGGGTTACTGCGGGAACAACAGTGGCCCAACTGTCACTGTTCAGTGATGGATGAGGAATGCCTCTCAAGAAGCTGACCAAGAGCTAGCTATTGCCATAGACAGATGAATTATTTTTCGAACAGAACTTAGGGCAAAAAGGAGCCTTGAAATACCTAGTGTGCATTTTTTAAACTGTTTTACCTAATTCTCAACAGTTTCTCAATAATTATTTCTCAATAATTATCAACAGAACAAACTATTGGTTAAGGATTGCAGCTGGAAGAATCTGGTAAAATATGTCTCCACAATCCACAGGGATCAATGCTGTAGCTGAGCAACTTCATTTTTCATCTGCTGCTTCTGGCTAGGAGCAAAATCAGTCAAGGAACATCATAACCTTCATTTATATCAAACTTCCATTAAAGTCACTGTTATCTGCCAGTGGATATTCAAGACTATTACACTGACATTTATCTTCAATGCTTTCTATGTTTCTGATATTGTTCCAGTCCTGTATTTTTTTAGTTGTAGGCAGGTGCTCCTTCTCAGCTAGAGCTTGGAGTTGAAAACTGACTACGTATGTGAGCAATATGAGATGGGAACATAGTTCTAAATAAATTCATGTATCATTGCATGCATACAAATTATAAGACATGTCCATTTTAGGATTGACATATATCAGCAAAAATAAGCAGACAACCAGGGAGAACTGCACTTTGGAGAGCAGAAGATCCTTTATTTCCAGTCTCACTGAGAGTGAGAATTCTTGGTTTCTGCTTCCAATCTAGATGAAAAAAGCAGTTCAAGAAGGCTTCTAAAAATCTGACCAACTGAATTGTTTGGCAGAAAATCTGAACTTTGGGAAAATTTACCCTAAATTTACCTTTTAATTTCATTAGATTTTAAAATATTTGCTGGAAGATATTAGCATTCCTTATTGATCCTTAGGGGGATTTTTTAACCTCTTTCAATGTTGACTTAGATGCATCTGAAATAGTTTCTAAAGGTTAAAATTTAGCAAGTCTTGTTAAAGAGCCTCTGATCACTCAGATCTCTTTGAACAACCTTCACAACCTTGCCTGCTACACTTATGCTCCATTTGGGACCTTGATGAGTGAAAGCCAGCAACTAACGGTGGGTGGAGAAAGAAGATAAGCAACCTACTCCTTTACTTGGAGAAGTGGCTGTGCTGGACAGCTGATCCTTCCTTGTGGCGAAATGCAGAATTTCTTATGGAAGGAAGGAACAGACTCTGTTCTCAGAAATAAAGCAATTTGTGACTCAAGCAAGTCAATACTAGCAGGGATTTCACTACTCTCTGTAGTAGTTTTTCAGTTGGCTCCTTTTCTCTTCCTGTTCAGAGAGAAATATCTGCTTCTCTGAATCAACCTTTGTCAGCACACTGGTGGTCCAGAACTGAAATGGGATGAATCTCTTTTCTGCAACAATATCCCTCTGTTCCACTGGAGGGGAGGCACAAGCAATTTTTTGTGTGTGTTGTGAACAACTTAACATCATATAATGAGAAGAGAAGAAAATAAGCGATTATATAAAGAGCAATGGGGTATGATCTATGCTTCTTTGTTTTTTTGGGGGGAGGGGATGGAAGAAACTGCACAAGCAACAAAGAACACACTTTTTGAAGAAGGAAGAAAGAATAAATAAGCATCCTACTTCTAGAAACTTTCTTTCCAGAGATGAGCAAAATAGGCTTCATGGTGAAAAAAAAAGATACGTATCTATAAAAACTACACACACTTCAGAGGCAGCTTTCAAGTTCTATGTAACATCCACTAATTAAGACAGAGACTCCTTTACCATATCACCTCAAAATATAAATTTAATGTGATGCTTTTGATACCTCTAAAAAGCCGTGCATGACACAGCGCATTAGCAAGGTTACAGAAGTGTCTGCACAACACAGTTCCTGTTGGTTGAGTTAAACATGAGTAACCTGTATTTGAGCTCTTACATCATTCTAAAACTGGCTGGGCCTGTTTTCCCTAAGCTTGTAAATTTATGAAAATGTCAGCCACAATAACAAATCTGTGCTCTGCAGGTATGCCAGGAGCACGTGCTCATAACAGGACTTTCCAAATGAATCTTTGGAATGCAGTTCAGCTGGACTTAAGCTAAGGGTAGCATATTCCCACAGTCACTCATGTTGAACTAGGCTTCCCAAAGTAATTTAAATTTAAATTTTATATGACTACTGTTTAAGTACTATGGATCCACTTCCTGGGAATTAATTACCAGTTTAGATGAATAGACAAATCATTATCTCCACAAAATAATTAATTCCCAAAAAAAAAATCTTTTTTTCCTGGTCATGAGGATGAGCAGGACACATGCTCATCAAAGTAAATATAGCAATTAATCACCATGCAGGAAAGCCTTGGGGACTGAGGTTTTTTGTTTGTTTTTTGACTGGTCTTTCAAACCCTTGTTTCATAAGAGTTTAGTCAAAACTGCCGTTAGTTTTGCAATGTAATGGTCTTTTATGCAACCAGTTGATGAAATTGAGAGGGAAATGATACCAAGGCCTGATTTTGGACATTCCTACATACACATTAATAAAAAAAAATCATAAATTGCTTTTAATATAATTTATAAGGCAGATTAGAAACATTAGTTTTGCATATATATCTAATCCTGTTGGCAGCCCAACCCTTATTTGGGTCTGAGGAATAGCTTGGAAAAAGGATGGGCAGGAATAGACTGCTTCCATCAAGGAAATCCATCAAGGAAATACATTTCTGCCCACTTCTCCCAGGGCTCCTCAGTTCTGATTTGTATGTCAGAAGCTTTTCCAAGAGCACAGGACTAGGAATCATACCCAGACTGAGGCCCTCTTAGGCTACTATGTGCTACATACAAATCTACTTGACGAGTGTCAGGGGGAAGTCTACAACATATTCCACTGAACAGCACAAGCCATTTCCCAACACCTTCAACAAAATTAAAATCTGTGGTAAAGACCAAAGAATTCACAGCTATGATGTACCATAGGAAAAGGTAAGGAGACATCAATACGACAGCTGATGCCCCAGGTCTCCAAATTAAATTTTTGCTGTTATAAATCAAGCTGTGTTTTGAAGACCCCAAGAACCAAGAGACACAAAACACACATACAGTTCTCAGGTCAGGCACATTAGTGCTCTAAGAGAAGTTCACACAAAGAAACTGACTCTAAAAAAATAACTCCTCTCGCATATTTTTCCCCCATCAGATTTATCATCTGTGGCACAACTAAAATAGTTCTCTTCCTTTTAACATTATTCCTCTTCTGTCAACCCATCTGATCCCTGAAATACCGTTACAACAACTCATTCTAACCCTCTCTCTGGCTAATTAGGCTAAATAAAATGGGCTATCCTTCAAATATAAAGTTCCCCAAATCACCCTAGTGGACTTATCTGCATCTATTCTAATTTAAATCCATTTTTCACACAGTACGTGGTATTCCAAGTCAAAGCTTACTGCACAGTAAAAGCAGGTACATATCAGCTAAAATTCCTTTTCAGAGATGAACCAGCTGAACGTTTCTTAATCATACTACAGAATCACAGAATATGCCGAGTTGGAGATCCACAGGGATCATCAACCCTTAGCCCTGCACAGGACCATCCCCATGAGTCACACCACGTGCTTGAGAGTATTGTCCAAATGCTTCTTGAACTCTGTCAGCCTTGGTGCCATGACCTGGGGAGCCTGTTCCAGTATCCAACCACCATTGGGGAAAAATCTTTTTCTAGTATCTGACTTAAACCTCCCATAACACAACTTTAGGCCATTCCCTCAGGTCCTGTCACTGATCACCACAGAGAAGAGATCAGTGATAGCCCCTCCTCTTCCCCTCACAAGAAAGCTGTAACTGCAGTGAGGTCTCTCCTCAGTCTCCTCTTCTCCAGGCTGAATAGACCAAGTGACCTCAGCCACTCCTCATACGGCTTCCCCTCAAGGGGACACTCCTTTGGACACTCTCCAATAGCTTAATATCTTTCTTACCTCGTGGCACCCAAAACTGCACACAATATTCAAGGTGAGGCTGCCCCAGTGCAGAGCAGAGCGGGACAACCCCTTCCTTGACCGCCTGGCGATGCTTTGCACAGTGCCCCCCTGAACACAGCTGGCCCTCCCGGCTGCCAGGGCACAATGACTCATGTTCAACTTGCTGTTGACCAGGACCCCCAGGTCCCTTTCCACAGCACTGCTTTCCAGCATCTCATTCCCCAGTCTGTCCATACATCCAGGGTTGCCCAATCCCAGGTGCAGAATCCAGCACTTCTCCTTGTCAAACTTCATATGGTTGTTACCTTCTGTGCTTGACCTGTGAGTCAGTTACTCACCCACTGCATGTTGTGTTTATCCAGCTGTTTGCTGGATGTTCTGAGAGACATCATCATCCAGTCAAGCTACTGACTCAGACTTTTCTTCTATTCTTCAAATTGGCAAGACCACAGTTTTGGGCAAAAATTATTTTTCTTAGCATACTTATTGCATGATGTGGCATTTTAGGCAGGTGAGCTCCAGCTGGAACTCCATATAATTATGCTTATACACGAACTTGGTCCCTCTTTTGGGGCCAAAACCTCCCTAATTTGTTTCTTTCTGCCCTGAACAGCATTAGCAGAAAAAAAAGCTCCAGAGTTCACACTTACTGTTCATCTGCTCTACACTTTTGACAGAAATGAGGGGTCCAGGTCACAGGCTAGTGCTCTGTGCAGCACTTATCTAGAAGAGTGCTGCTACTAATACAAATAATAAATAGGAAATGCTACAGCGTAAGCAGCATTGATGGACTTTCTAAAGTCTCTTTTTTAGGCTGCTTTATAAAGGAAGACTTAAGAAGACTCTTAAGCTTGAGCTTTGTCACCTCCTTTTGACCTGAGATGAAGGGAAATATTCTCAAGTAAGAGGAAGAACTAGAAGTGAACTTTTGACTTATACGTTAGAGAGGATCCCAGGATGAGATCTGACTTAGGTAACCACGGATACAAAAGCAAACCGGAAGGTTAGAACTAGTTATGCTTATCAACACTTTGACAATTTAGTTACACACACTCATACCTGTAATGATGAAACTCTTCATTAGAAGTCAGGTAATAATGATGGGCTATGCTCAGGGATGGCATCCCTGTGCCCTGGGATGCACAGTCAGTCATGCTGAGGCTCCTGCCCAACAGTTTGGATGAGGTTCAGCACTAGAGGCCTAGACACACATTAGTATTTCTCAATATTTCAAAACTTACAAAGATTCTATCATGAAGATGCTTATCTTCATGTGTTAAGTGTGTGGGTGATTCTGCCTCAAGCATTTCTTTAATATCAGCTTTACAGTATTTCAATTCTCTGTTTTCAGTTATTAACATTTTCCATAAACTTGTCATAAAATCAGGTCTGTCGAGTTCTTCAGAGGAAAAGGGCCATTGCTTCCTTTCATTTTGTGTCCCCAGCTCATGTCTGGGATCAGCACAGTATTTCAGCTTTGACAAACAGAAGATGCTTGGAAGTGGGTAAATATCTGCCTAGGGACTAGGGGAAAAAAAAAAAGAAAAAAAAAAGGGAAATCAAGATCTTTAAATTAGCTGTTTAGCTGCCGTGAGACAAAAAAACCCCTTGAATGTCACAGCTATGAACATTAATCTGAAACTATAGGCCCATAAATTCCTTTGGATAGGTTATCTAAAGAAAAACAGTGATATGTATGTAACTTGGAGCATAAAAGTTTTTTTCTTAATTGGTTTAAACTAAAAACAAATACAAATAACATTTCCTCCCTTGCAATGATCATTTTCAAGCAGAATTCATCTGCCCTAGATTGAATTTTTTAAAAAGATTGTTTCAGTATACATATTTCCTTCTTAATGGTTCCTTCTTCCTATAAAGCGAGAATTTATTACATTTCCACAATTCTCTTGGGAGGAGTATGGAAGCTTTTTTTTCTTTTATTATATAGCTGTACCTTCTTCTAATAACTTGCAAAACAGCTAAACTCTATCTACACTGGAGTTACATGAGTTTCCTCAGATTGCATCATTATTCTCCTGGGACAGCCAGATAGGTGTATCCAAAATAATTATTGTTTACAATGAGTTTCTACACTTCATAAAAAATAAAATCTTATTTTCTGCTTATGCAAAAAGTTTCACTTGCATGAAAAAGGTGGAGATAAACAGTATTTAGGAATCACAGGATTAACTGATTCTTCAAAGGTATCTCCATTCTTAAATGTTTTTGAAAAATAAAAAAGATGATGGGACTATTCTCTCCCAAATCCTCCATCTTCATATTCTCATCTTTTGAAAAGTCCCTTAATTATATATTGTGAAGTTTTGCATTTCAGCCATCAGCCCTGTCTAGACTCCAGTTGTAATATTATCTCCCTTTTCGAAACAGGTTCTCATACTTTCCTCCATCTCCTCTGTGGAGGATGAACATGATAGTGTTTACCATTCCAAAGTGACTAGCCTTTTATCTCTGCTCACAGCATTGGAAATTGAATTGCTCATAGCTTCTTATCAGCGTTGTCCCTCCTTACTCATCTGAGATGCCACATTAACCCACTCCTGGGTGCCTTTCCCTCCTTCCTGCCGCTGCCGCCAGCTCATGGCTCTGATTTCCCCATAACCATATGGTCTTTCTACTCTGCGCCACCCACACACAAGAAACATTTGAGGACTGTGATAAAATTGCTCCTGAATGTTTTCAGGAGAAAAAAAAAAAAAATGGCTAGAGAGAGAGCAGAGAAAGACATGTCTTTAACTCACACCACGGGAGCAAAGAACTGCCCTTGACTTCTTGCTTTCCCGCGGAGCGGCAGGCAGCCCCCTGCACCTTCGCAGGGGAAGGAAGGACGTCAGCCAGCGCTGTCAGAGCTGAACGACGTGTAAGCACAGGAGGTCTCTCCCCGTCCTCCCCAAGGGCAGCGCCAGCAGCGGGGGGTGAGTGGGCTGCAGAGGCAGGTGGCTGCAGCCCTGCCCCTCGCGGACAGCCCGCTCCCTGAGGCACAGCAGCCCTGCCTTCCTCCTCCCTTTGCACGTGTGAGCACCCCTGGGTTTGGAGAGCACATGAGGAGCTGCCTGGTGTGCAACTTCGCCGCAGGTGGTGAGGGGCTGCCTGCCGAGCCAGCCTTGATGGTATGTGATGCCTCAGCCTGCGCATCCCCATCGGGACAGTACCTTTAGGTGTCTACTGAAGCAGTAAATATGTTATGGCCATTGGATACCCAGCAAGCACAAGCAACGGAGCAGTTTATAACTCCGAGATCTAAGCGGACACTTACTCAGAGCCCCTGGAGCATGAAACATGATCTGCGTGTCTAAACTCTCGCCTGATGAAGGGTTCTAACCACTGCTGTCCCAAACTTGAAATGAATCCCCTATCTCGCTTCCCTACCTTTCAGCCATCTTATGCTTTTACCTCTTAGCATATTGCTATTCATCACACCCCAAGGGAAGTCAGAAGCATGAAAAAGTAAAGCAAACAAAGTCGTGGCAAGGCAAGGAAGGAACTGCACACAGATTTACCCAGTGGCAATGGTCAGTGCATGGCTCTGAGGACTCTTATTGGGCCACTGCAGGCTTTCCAGGCTGGAGTCTTAGCAGAGCAGACAGCTCCTTCAGAATCTGGGCAAGACCTAACATATAGAATAAAATCAGAATTTTTGGATCTTCTTGACAGCCCAAATTGATGGAGGCTGGGATTTGAGGTGCACGTTATGTTTTTGATGTATCTGGCTTCAGATGGGATCATCACAAGCTAGGATAACTTCCCACAAGGAAGATAATTTCCACAGAGCAGCATATTTATCTGTTCTCATAATTTGTTTCTCTTCCAAAGGAATCAAATGCATCTATCTATGATAAAATTTTGGCTGAGGAAAAAGGAAAATGTGTATTAAAATTGATTCCATATGTCATTATAATAAAGAATAAGGGAATGTATCTTTATAACAAGCTTGTGCAAGACATATGGAGATTTAGGCCTGCCTGAGCATGTCCACACACGTGAGAGCATGTCCTCTAACCTTGCAGCACAGGTAAGAGCAGGCATCAAGGACAGTGCAGATACATGTACTCCCACACAGATTTGCAAGCCAAGCAGAGTGCAGAATTCCAGGGTTGGAATTGTTCTCCTTGGCACCAGTTAGCTGGTGTATATTGAAGTCTTCTGAAAGCCCTCACCCTCATTTTCTAGGTCTGCTCCTGTTTACTTGTGCCAGCTATTATGAAGCTACAGGGATGCCTAGCTCTCCTGGAATTACTTCTGCTATGTTTTTTTTAGCACTAAAAGTTCCACTATCACTGTGTTGTCTTCCAAAGTTCCAGCTCCTGCTACTTGCAGTATCAGAATAAAAATGCTTCTTTGTTAAATCTAGCAAGGAACTAATTTATTTTAAATTCTTTTACATTGTATTTTCCACTCCTGCCCTGAGCCATCTGGATGATAAGTAGTAATATAAATGATTGCTTCAATTATTAACACTGGTGACCTTTGCTAAAACGCAGCACGAGGGAGAAGAGTATAGTCAGGCTGCTTTGCTAATAGTAATAATCAGCCAGGAGGTCTCAGTGGGAAAAGGAAAATGTGGAGCTGTATTGTCTAGTTGTTTGAAGAGGGAGGCAGGAGAGAAGCAGAAGGCAGGAGGAGGAGGATTTGATGCATGTTCCACTTCTACTTCTGTATCCTGTGGTACTGTCATGTAAAATGTTACAGCAAGTTCAGTGAGACATTATGCCACAAGAGAGACACCTGGTCTGGCCCAGCACAACAGTATTCTCACTTGGTATAGAGAGCTAAAGCACAATTCTAAAATGCTATAAATGCTATAAATCCCAAATAGACAACTAGCTTCTCAGATAGTCTTCTGCAGTATTTATTTTCCTTGGATTGAACCTCTGAGGACTACACACCTTTACAAACCACTTGGGTCTTGCCAAGATTATTTCAAGGATTTGGATTTATGACAATGCTCTGTCAAGGGACTGAACAGTTAAGTGATTTTCTCCCCCTGGGAATGATGGCCTTGGTTTGTGCAGTGTGCCGTGTTCCCTCTTTTCTTCTTCTGATTTCAAGCTCCATGCTGAATGGCGGGGGGGGAGATAATGCAGAGAAGAGAACAGCAGGTTTCCCTCCAATATCCAGCTACATTCACTCCACTTTGGGGTGAATGCTGTTACTCTGTCTTAATCTCAGTCAGAGAACAGCCTGAAAAACACCAGAGAGTGAAGGTTAATAAAATAGGAGCCCAATATGGCAGGCTGCTCAGGCAGAGAAGCTGTTCCACTCCTCAGAGAACTTTGTAATTTACCATCTGGTTGTTCTCCAGTTCTCAATCAGTTTCAAACACATGAATTCCCCAGGGAATATCACAGCAGTTAATGGTGATTTTCTCAACTGGGGACATTGCTATAGTGTTATCACTCGTGGATGAAGTCCTGAGTGCTAGCTGGAGCAGCCGTGACTTGAGTGTGCTCTATGCACTGGCTCTGAGCAGTAGCGTGAAGACAGTTTTGCTTCCCTGTGCATGGAGCTGTGGTAGCTCAAATACAGAACAGTCCCAGACCACTGGGATTTTCAAACTATCTCCAGTGAATATTCAGGTACAGAATTTAGGTGCAAGACTAGCAGTGTACTGGGTGAAATACAATAAAGAGGTTAATTAGGGCTTTTTACTGAACTGTGAAAAAAATCTCTCTTCTCCTCTTGAGAAGCTTTGGTTTTGTTGCTACCACAGACATTGCGATAAATAGCTGTGCTGGAAACAGTGGCCAGGGCACTTGAGCCTCTTACCACTCACAGCTAGAGACATCTCGCATCCTCAGTTTCTTCCCCTGGCTCATCCAATTCCCTAGCACACAGCTGTTCCTAACCCAGGGGATGAGGAGATTCTCCTCATGGCCATTCTCCTCTTCCTCTCTAAATTGAAGGAGGAGCACCCCAAAGATTAGGCTAGAGTATATCAGATGGACCATTCAAGCTGATCCAAGCACAGCAACTTTGGGGAGAGCAAATATAACAACACACTCAGCTGGTGTGGATGCTCTGTGCTGCTGCAGTGGCTCTGAGGCACTTGGTAGCAGTTGAATCTCCTCAGCTGATCACTGTGGGTTGGATTTCCCAGATGACAGTTTTAATTCAGTCTTCCTAGATTTTAGCAGGCAAAACATGAGACTTGATTTGAAGTGCTAATCCTGCTACCCCAGTATTAGTTTTCTTCTTTGATGGGATAGCTTAAACTGCATTTAAGGCCCTTTGAGTCTAAGCCAAATACTTGATAGATGCTCATCACTCACAAGTCAGTCTGCTCTCTGAAGGAGAGATTCCACCAAATGCCTGACAAAGACTTTCACTCTTTTCCGCTTCTGGAACAGAAAATCTTGACAATATTGCCTTGTGATACTAAGGCTCTCCCTCTCCCATAGGCTTCTGAATTAAAGGGGTGATGAATGCCAACAACACAACAGGTTTTGCCCATGAGGTTGCCCACAAGCATGTCCTGGCAGTGCTCCCTCCCCTTCTAACCCCAGCAGGATCCCTATCCAGACACCAGTCCACTGATCAGTGACCTTGCCTAGGAGCAGGTGGCAGCTCTCCCCCAGCTGCACTTTATGCAGCACTAGGCACTGCAATTAGCTGTGACGTAATTAGGAGCAAGGAGCAGAGCATACAATAGAGAGATGGTTTGGGAGCCTGAGGCAAAAGGCTTTTGTCCATCAGCTGGTGGCCTGAGTAATTTAGAAATTTTTAAATAAGTGGTGCTGGGCTCTATCAAGAATTCAGATGAACAGAGACAAGGAATTGCATCTCTGTGTCATCTGAAAAAAACAAACAGTGAAGGGTGGTAATAAGAAGTTCCCAGTGGCTTCTTTTAAAATAATTATATCATGAACAACATGAAATAACATCAAAAACTTGGTATTAAAACTCACACAATCAACCAACACGTGTGTTGACTAGAGACTTTCCTTTGATAACAGTGGAAAAGCTTTGATAATAGTGGAAAAGCTATATTAGAAGGAAGGAAGTACTCTAAAAGGTAAGATCCAAGGAAAAATTACTTCATTGCTATGCTTCTGATGAGTTCAGACAATGGCTGTGGTTTTCCCCACACTGAAAAAAGAGGCGTTTTTCAAATTACTGGAAGAGCATCTGCTATCCTCTCCCTCCTCGTTGTTGGAGTCATGGGGACAGAGCATGAGAAGTGCATGTAGGGAGGAGCTGCCACCCCGAGGAGGGTCAGGGGAGAGACACCGAGCAGGCACACAGGATCACCCTTGCCAAGGGTCAGCAATAAAGCCCAGAACCACCCCAGTACCTGCAAGGGCATATTCATGCAAAAATTGTCATCTCATCTCGGTGAGTAGATTCTGCTTTCCTTTCATCTGCTTGTTCTGTATTTACTGTACAGTGAAGACTGAGATATATTAGAAAAAGTAAGCAAAAGACCAAGCCGTATGGGTTCAAGCATCCTTTGAATTATCTGCAGGCTCATGAGGAATCACTCAACCATCTAGCTGAACACTGAGACCTTGAGGAGCCAGTTGCACTTCTGCAGAGACAATTCCATCTCTCTCTCTCTCTCTCTCTCCTTTGGGTGCCCTGAGACCAGAAGGAAGGCATTTATTTCTTCAGTGTTGGGGAATCTCATACTCCAGAGCCTCAGCTAATCACCACTGCAGAGCAGAGGGGGTACCAGACAGGCATGTACAGCACTAAGCAATGGAGAGCAGAACAGGTTTCTCATGTCCTTGTTTGCATAAAACCACTTTACCACAAAGCATCTGACATGCCACAGAGGACAGCATGTCCCAGGTGGTATGCCAGGTTCGTGTTCAAATGGAGAGCTCATCCCCTCCACTGCTTTTTACTGCCTTCAGACCTCGCTTTCTGGATACTTTGGTCCTCTTGACAGACAGTCAGCACCTGCCAGGCACAGTGACAATACAACCCTCTGGATGAAACAGCACAAGTCCTTTTTGAAGTTAATCTTCAGTAAAAATGTATGAAGTCCCAAGAGAGGGAGGGAGACAGGCAGCCTCGGGTCTGGTTGAAAGAGGCAGATGTGAACACCTCTAAGTGACATATTTGAATTTGGTTCCTTTCATTAACCAAAGGTCTTTGTTGCCTTTATACCTGCTTAGGAGACAACAGAAAGGAGGTATTGTTGTCAAGCCATTCTGCGCAGCAGGAATCCACATTAATCACTCCATACTTGCTGCTGACAATCTCAGACAAAAAGGGCACACTCCACTTTGAACTAGCATGATGGTTAGAAGGCACTTGTAAATTAGCACAGATAACCTCAGAAGACTATGGCTGGCTAACACAAATGTGGTGACTCCAAAAATTAAAAAATAAAATAAAAATGTAATCAATAATTCAGAAGATTTCCTGAATGAGACATGATGCAGTGGGTTCCAAACCCTCAGCTCTCATCTATTCTCTTTCTGCTTACAGCTCACTGAAGCAAGTTAAACATTTTTTGCTCTCTTTGATGTATATATAAACAGATACACTCATTGAAGTGGCCTGACATGATGACATGTATTGACGATACAGGACATGCACAGCCCTATTTTGTTTATCTATTACCATTAGCAAGTGTCCTTAGAGACACACTGCCATATTGTAATGAAGTCCCCATCCTATCCAAGACACAACACTGTATATTTATGCTGGTATGTAAATTCAGCATCATAATTTTAGATTTACACTCTTAAAAGTATGCTAACTACTCTTTACACAGTAACCCAGGTCCTCACTTCTTGAAGATTTGTTTCAAATATTTCATTTTATACATAGCAGACAACTGTTCTGGTTTCCCCCCAGTCCTTATTCATTAATCCTACAGAAATATTTTTGGAAATATAATCAAAAATCCATATTCAATTTTCTCATTTTGAAATGTATGTTTCCCTATCATCATTCCTATTTCTAAACTCTTCATTGACATGGGTATATTACTGTCACCAGAAGGAATAAGACCTGAGAACACTGGGCCTTGGAGAGAGGCACCTAGTTGGTAGGATTTTTCCCCAGTGCCTGCAGGGCCTGGTCTAGCTCAAGCTATGGGAGAACATGCCGTCTTCCCAATTTAAATTAATCTGACTCCCAACACAACCCTGCAGGTAAGCTCAGCAAAGCTGCTGTGGTTCTCCTTTGACCTCAATACCTGTCTTTATCTCTGCATGTTCCAGTTGATTGGTAGTAAAAAGGTGTTGAGTCAAAAGACGCTCCAGCTAGAGTCCTACTAAAAGCAACAAAGAGAAGATGCATAGGTACTAGTGGCCCAAACTTCACTGCCAAATCCCTGAAGTTTTGGTGAATCATTAGTCACACCAGGGACAAGGAACCATCTGAAAAATCCTGTCTCTTCAGATATTTAGATATCCTGCTTTAGGTCCCAGAGAGAACTCACTGCATTAGGGGGGAAAGTAAAAATGAAGATTCATCTGGAAATAGATGTCTCTGCCATCTATTTTTTCTCCACAAAACACAAGGAGGATGTTCAGAACTTCACTGCTTACCTTGAATATATATATGTGTATATATATATATCTATCTCCCATAGTTAATCTCAGCTGTGTGATATAACTGAAATGAATTTTATCCCTCATCCCTGCCCCTCTGCCATTTCCAAAACCCAAATACCCTGGCCACTCAATTTTCTAGAATAGGGCTCTTTCAATTGCTGGTTTTGTATAGTAAAAATTGAGTATTGTCTGGGTCTGAAAATGGAAGCCTAACTCTTTGATCTAAGGATAAGGCCCACATGAGGCAGCAAGGATAGATAGGTCCTGACCAGACCCCATTCCTGATGAGCATCACATTGGCTCTGCCATGCTCAGTCACCAACTAAACATGAAAATGCAACGCATAAAGAAGTCCTTGAAAATGCTGCTTCAATGTCTTTGCAATTTATGGCTCTAAATCAGAATATTTCCTGATGAGACTGAAGGGTGAATTTCCCTGTCTCCATTACTCTTTGCTCGCTGAGGTCGACACATGTTTACATTAAACTTAAATGACTTATATAAGAAGTAAAATTCCAAAGGGTTTTACTCCCTTGCTTGCTCTATGTTGTTCATAAAGGATTGAAATGTCCTTTGATAATACTATGTCTAAGTCATTTCCTCAATTTGAAATTGAACTGAAGATTTACTGTATAGGAATTCATGGAACATAAATCATAACTCTTTGAAAAGCTTTCTCTTCCATGATTAATAGACTACTGAATTCAGAAAGAAAGGGTTTTAAAATGCAGTCTGTTGGAGCTGGGCAAAAAGGCAATTATTTTTTCATTTCAAATCCTCTAAGTTACAATATTTGTAATAGACCTCGAAAATTTACAGGATGAGCCTTGAATTTTTCTCCTTGCAATTTTACAGGTGATACGTGACATGTTCTGCCCTCTTAATTTTAGAGAATGATATTTTTGCCCTAGAAAGGACTAAATTGATGCATGAGTGACTCAATCTCTAAAAGCAGCTGGTAAGCATTAGGCTGATAGTGTGGTTCTACCCTGACAGGCTGCTATATAAAACTGGTAATTCAACTTGTCCACTTTGTGGTGTGTATTCCAAGCCATAGAAAAGCAGTGCCAAAACTAAATAACTTCTGCTTCATATTCCTGTTAGCCCAGCACAATTAATGCAGCCCAGTGAGAGGGAACCGGACTCAGGCTTTTTCTGTATTTTACTTGAACCTCACTGAGATCAATGGAGTGGCTCAGCCATTACTGGAGTTTCAGCAGCAAGAGGTAACAGCCTCTTAAGGCTGATAGACATCTAATGAGGAGACCTTCACTAGGCTATTGAAATAAAGAAATTACTCTGTGTGATGCTCCAGATCAGTGACTTCAAGATCCCAACCTGACAGAGCCATATAAAAAGCAGCATTTTATACAGAGCTGCCAAAGGATGAACTGGGGCATTATTATGGCAATTTAAAACCAACAAATAAACAACAAAAGAATAAGCAATCACAGACCACAGAAAAGGAGATGCACTAAAGAAAAACATAGATTGCCTCTATAGACTATATAATGCTTTAGAAAGAATGAATACATATGAATAGAATGAAATACAATGAAATATAAACAAATGAGGCCAAGCAATAGATTTCCAGTTTTAAAGCAAAATGCTGCTAACACTACTTAAAGTCTTTATTGCAGATTACAGAAGTGAAAACTAAATCCAGTTCTCACCAAGATCTGTGATGGGAATTGATTTGTAAAAGAAGGATACTTTTCCTGAGACTTTAATGCAATTTTTTCTTCCTTTGTAGGATGAAACAGCAGAAATGTTATTGGGTTAAGTCCATCTGAGCTTATAAATAACTGCAATAAAAGGAGGAAAAGAAAAGGAGACTGCTACTCTATGTAAAGCTGTTGCCATAAGGGTGTATGCTTGTAAAGGACTCCTCTGGAAAGGATGAAGAAGGGTATGGATAGGTCTAGTTGATAGGAGGGGCTTTCAGGAGGGGTTTGAGTATCAAGCTTTGAGGAAAGTGTACTACACAGAAAGCTCTAAACTGTGTATAAAAGGAGATCATGGGAGACAAATATGAGGGTCCCCACTTCCTGCAGGATTGTTCCATAAGCAGCAGAAGAGGCACTGAGGTGCACTGAAGAGCCCAGTCCCTACCTCAAGTCATGGGCCTGAGTGACTCGGGAGGGCACTTCTGTTTGTCATCCTTTCTTCCTCCAGAAGCTTGTGTTCTTTTCCAATTGACAGGGCAACTGACCATGAGAAATCAAGGTCTTATATCAAAGCCAATACATCTCTCATCTTCTAGGTATCAGTTTCACCAGATGGCACAGTTGAAAGGAGTACTTTCACTGTGCATTGGTAACATCTGATACTTACAAAGATTTGGGGAAGGAGTGAAGAAAGGGTACTTCAAAAAATATTGCACTTGGCAGGACAAAAGAAGAAAAGTGTTGGAAGAAAAAGAGACTGGACACTTGTGTAGTAGCATTTTCTGGAGAAGTGTCCTATTTCAGGATCTCTCTCACTAGCTACTCATTTGCTTCTCAGTTACTACCTGTGCAGGTCACAGAGATGTACTCATGAAAAGATGGAAGTGGAAACAGAATGTTAAGAAATGAGGGCTCAGTGGACTGATCGTGTGGAAGGGAGTTCAACAGGCAGTTCCAAAACTGAGTCATTGTTTCCACCTTTGATAAAAGAGTAACTCAAAATCTATGAGCAACTTGTGAAACATTTCGGGGTAAAAAAACCCCCAAAACATGATGCCTTGTAGTTGCAAAGACAAAAAGAAAATTCTGCTTGAAGAGAAAGGAGTTCACTCTCATTCCAGGAAAATATTTCCATTATGCTACTGTTTTTTAAGCAAGAGAGTGAAGCAATTTTTTGTAAGCCCTCTACGCTGTATTTCTTTCTTACAGATGGATTAGTGTCTTTAGGCACTGATATTCTTCTTTCCCCATTGCTTGCTCATGGGTCAAGATACGCAGGCCTTTTTATCTGAATGTCTTTTTGGAACTTGGAAAGAACTTCAGGACAAATCCAATAACTCTCTTTGGCGTCTAAAAGGTTGGTGCTATAATATCGAACATTTTTTATGCCTTACCTAAAACTAGTTTCTGTGTCAAACGAAGGAAAGAGTAAGTCTTGAACGTCATTCCTCAAGCATTTTGTTCAGAATTTCATGCAAACACTGGCGCCCTTTTCAGGATGTGATATGGAGAACTTTCTCCTTCTGTCAATATGAAAAGTGCCCTGATTAAGGAACAGAAGAAAGCTTGCTCTTTAAAGCAGGGAAAGATTGTATTTGAAGTATTGGCCCTCACTCTTAAGGAAAAAAAGGAGTCACTATAAGGAGACAGAGGACTTGAGAAAATTAGAAATGGAAGACAAAGGAACATGGCACAGTCTTCTCCAAAGTTTCAACTTGAATGAGTCTTATTTGGGCCACACAACAGTCCTACGGATAAAGAGTAAAGAGGACTATTGTCTTCAAAATCTCTCATGCAGAAGCTACAAGAGGCCTCTTGGTTTGCCATGATAGAATATGGTTTCTTTCTTTTATCTCTCCTTGGAAATGCTGAACAAATCACATAACCAGTATTTTCTAAGGTGATCAGAATTTGTTTTATCCCCATTTCCTGGGCACTTACCCCTGGGGCTGTTATATCCCAAGGTCTGAAGTGCGACGTAGTACTACAGTAAAATCTCAGGTTCCCAGCTCCTCAGACTGAACCAATTGTGTTAATGGAAAGACACTTTTTGTGCTTCGTCCTCCCCTCTGTTCAAGTGGAGGAATACTGCCTTACCTCCCTGTAGCATCACAAAAGAGCAGTCAATACTTGTGAATCATTCCTGATACACTAGTGAATCATGCTACCAACAAGCCCATGAGAAAATATCAATCTGCAGAGCATGGGTGGAAGAGCTTTCAGTAAATAAGGCCAGGGTTTATACAGTAAACAAGAAGGAAAAGATAAAATACTCGATAACTGAGCATAGCTCAGAACACGCAGCATGAGACAGAAACCCCATGACAAGTACGTGATGATACAAACCAAAGATTGTCTCATAAAGAAGGCATGAGAGGAATTAAGGTGCATAAACAGTTTTAATTCTGGCATCTCCTAGTTTTGTGACTGCCTGATGACCATTTAGCAATAAATTAAAAAAGAAAAACAAAACACTCCACAAAAATAGTACTATTGAAGTTTAATCTAGCAGTTTATTTAAAGGGAAAGCTGTGCCTGGGGCATGGTATAGTCAAGAAGGGATGGCTGGCCATCCTTTAACGAGTCACAGTTGAAACTCTGGCTCAGACATAGGTTTCTGTGTAACCTGAATTATCTAATTCATTTCCTAGAAGGAATAGTGATATTTCCTAGGTATTTTTATTTTTATAATTTCTAATTTCTAATTAATTTTTACTTCCTGGCACAGGAGATCTGGGAAGGAAGTGTTCCATTGGAAAAAAGAACCACAAAATGTAAATAAATAGTACTGATCACATCACTAACAACACTACAGTTTGTTCTGCACTTCCCATTTTCCTCTCTTACTGCTTCATGAAATTCTGTGACTATAAAAATATAACCCACTATAGTAATATAAAGCTGAAACAAGTACCTCAAGGAAGAAAACATCCTCTGCCCAAAGTTAAAGTTAATAATCAGGTAGAATTTACTATGCTACCAAAATAATTGAAATTATCAAGATTTCATACATGCCCTTATCTTAGCATTGGCTGCTCACATGAAGATTGGTTCATTAGATAAAACTCCTAATGAGAAAAGACTACCTTTCCAAAACACTAGCTTGTTTTTCCTAGTGATTTTGTTCAATGAATACTGAGCTTCAGAGCTGCTCAGAGATTTAGTGTACAGCAGGAAAGCACCAGCCTGCTCCTACTTGAACTATATATGCCTCCTGCTGGCTAAACTGTCTGGCTCTTCTCATTTGGGTTGACAAACCAAATTTAGTTGGATATGTTCATTTTTGGGGGGGGGGGTGGAATTTGTAGGCCAATTTTTTTTCATTTGAAGTAAAAGATTGTTCCTTTAACTTTCAGGGGGAAAGTACATTTTAAGTGGAAATATGACATTTTTATTCAGATTGAAAAGATATTTGATGCCAACTGAATTTTACTGGAGTATTTTGTGTTTCACTGAGAAGATAATAATTCATTTTGGTTTGACTCACAAATGGCTTTTATTTTTGTCTTCCAGAGTTTATCTTTGAACCAAAAGATCACTAATTCTGACCTACAGTGTTAGCAAAATTTCATCTCTTTTCCAGTCTATCCTTAGCCCAGGTTTTCCAATAGCATTTTGCTAACCCTGTGCAATTTTGCACCTAATGTTTGACCCCTGTTTAAAGTCTGATCCAAATACAGCATCCCCTAATCCTAAAATTAAAAAAAAAAAAAATTTAATAATCTTATTATTTAGCAGAGTTTGCCTCTCTGGAAAACTATTCTCTGTACCTGTCAAGATATAACAGAGTTTTTGTTACAATGAGAAAAAAAAAAGGTAAGAGCTTTGTTGTTATGGTCATTAAAATACATAGAAACAAAATGAGTATTTCTGCCGTCTAAGTGGACCAGAGATGCCAAAGAAGGGCTCCCAACACAGTAAAAGAAACCTTGCTTCTGCCTACTCTGCACTACTTCTCATTTAATGTTGGCACTGTAGTGTCCTCACCTCCGCCTGTGTCACGGCTGATATCACGTTCAGAGCTTTGCCTGGACGAGGGACAGTGACGTATCCGAATTTACTGCTTGACAGGTTGACATTTCAACCAATGCTTTCTGACCTTCTGCACTCCGGATACATATTGATCGTGACACAAGTGATTAAGGACTACATTAACGGACATGAAATCCTCCTCCAAAGAGTCTGCGTGTTCTCTCTACAAGCCTGTTTTCCTGTCCAAAGCACACAGCATTCTTAAAATAGTCCCTTTTCTCGGTCCATAAGCACCTATAGGTCTCCTTTTAATTCTTTCTACAAACTGACCAGCAAGCTGAAGCAATACCAGCAAACACAGAGAGGAACAGATTTAACTATTTACTCTTATTGAGCTCAATTTTTTGACATGTAACACTTTATTTCTTTGAAACTTTTTTCAGCACCTGAGAGCATCCCCAGTGTACTCGTTACCCCATCATTCAAATGCTCAATGGGAATTTGCTACACATGTTAATAACAGGTAAGATCCACACAGTGTGGAGATCCACACAGCAGACAAGATGGTCATTGCTTAAAATAAACAGCCTTGAGACCACAAATATGATGCTCACTATCATATTTATAGAAAGTATCTCAGCTTTTTTGGCCTTCACATCTTGACCTTACACATGAAAAAACATACATCAGGAACTACCTTGCAGATGGCTTAGATTAAACTTAGGTGGGCAGAAAAGCAGGAATCGAAAACCCAGGAAGAAATGGGTCAGTGATGATGGGCAGGAGAAATTGCTGAGCACAGCCTGAACCTCTTTTGCTGTTGCATTAAATTGGCTTGTTTGGGAACTGCCAAGTAAGAACTAATGAGATCGGATTGCTTCATGCAGGATTGGAAATGGGCATTGCTAGTTTATTAGTGCTCAGTGTGAGGGAGGGAGGTCCAGCCTACAGAGAGGAAGCCACCTGTTTTCATAGATTAAAGCAGGCTTAGCAAGGCAGGAAACTTAAGCAATCAAAAGCAGAAATTAAATTATTTATTTAAAGCTCCTGTTAAGCTGTGAAAGATAAAATAACATCCTGCTGAAAAGGAATTCATAGTTGCAGGGTGAGGTAGTAGAAGTTTTATTTTCTAGTTTGTTTTAAGACAAGCCTAGATTTTGAGATGATTGGGATTCCTCCTCTTTTCCTTCCCATGAGAAATCCAGTCATACACATTTCTACAAACAGCAATCTTGCTTTTCGTTATAAGTCATTCTCAGCAGGCAACTGTGCAGAAGGAATCCAAGGGGAAAAAAGTGACAATTGCAGCCTGTAAGAGGGTATTTATTGCTATTTTGTGGTTTGTTTTTTTGTTTTAACTAGACAAAGTACATTTAGTTTGTCAAATTGAGCTCCATCAGAATGAGAAATGGAAATAATAGAATTGGCTTCACAGGACAACATGCATTCCCCACAAGATGAACTCTAGGAAAGAGCCTGGGCTAAACACTTGGGGAGGCTGTTGTTTTTGAGACCCCCCCCTTGGTCGGAGGGTTAAACTTTTCTGTGCAAATCTGACACCAAAACTTGTACCTTTCTGCACCTAAGGCACACCAGAAATCTTGTTGTTACTCAGATAATGCACATTTCCCTTGTTACAAAACACGCAGTCATCATAAGATATTAAGCTCTTAGAGAGCATTCAAAGGAGGGCAACAAAGATAGTGAAGGACCTTTAGGGGAAACCGTGTGAGGAGCGGCTGAGGGCACTTGGTCTATTCAGCCTGGAGGAGACTGAGGGGAGACCTCATTGCAGTCACAACTTCTTGTGAGGGGAAGAGGAGGGGCAGGCACTGACCTCTTCTCTGTGGTGACCAGTGACAAAACACAAGGGAATGGCCTGAAGTTGTGTCGGGAGGTTTAGGTTGCATATTAGAAACAGGTTCCTCTCCCACAGGGTGGTTGGGCACTGGAACAGGCTCCCCAGGGAAGTGGTCACAGCACCAAGCCTGACAGAGTTCAAGAAGCCTTTGGATGATACTCTCAGGCACATGGTGGGACTCTTGGGAGTAGTCCTGTGCAGGCCAGGAGTTGGACTTGATGATCCTTGTGAGTCTCTTCCAATTTGACATAATCTGTGATTTGTTTGTGCTTAATCCCTCAAAAGCCTCCTGCATGCTGTGGAGGAGTATCACACCGACTCCAGCCTCTCAATGCACTTCAGCAGATGTGACAATGATTGCAAAGGCGCATGTTTTTCCTGCTGCAACATTATAAAGTCATTCGCAGGTCTGTAATACATCATCATAAATACTAGATTCCTGTCTGTTTTTAATGACTCTTTGCAAAACAGCCTCAGTTTATGTGCCGTTTTGTTTCCTTTTCAATCATTGCATTCCCAGCTTGTGCTCTGGAACATTCTGGGTATTTCTTTCCCACAAACCCTTGTAGGAAGAAATGATCTGCAGGCTGAACTCTGTCATTTGTAGAATTTTCTGTGTCTCTTCTTCTGCCCAGATATTCATGAAAGGGGAAGCAATTAACTTGCAACTGTTAGATCTGTGCATAGTACATACAAGGGATTAACAGCCAGGTGACTTTTGCCTAGCTGGATTAGCTCTGAAAGGTTAACAAGAGCAAAATGCAGCCTGCATGTCTTAATTTTCATTGATGCCACCTGCAAAAGCATGAAATGCACAGCACACCAGATAAGTTCAGTGAGATAGTGGGATAGGGAGAAGATTTGGGTCTGGGTTTGTTGGTGGTGGTTGGTTGATTGTTGGAGGAAGTGTTTCGTTTTGTTATGCTGGTTTTTTGGTGTTTTTTTTCCCCCCAGGAATTACAATAGCCGTATTTTGCCTTGACTTTTTGTTGCAGATGAAAGTCAATTGTTCACCTCAAGAAATATTCAGATTTCTGCTAAAAATTAGGACTATATTGCTCATTTTACAGTCTTTTTTTTTTTTTTTTTAAGTTATTCTCATGGTTCTAAATGCGAGACACTGCAGTTTTGGACACCTACCAATCAACTTATTTGTCACATTGTGGTTTAGTGTAATGGAGTGGATAAAATAAATAAGTTGTTCGTGTGCATAACCAAGATTCACTGTCACAACATGCTCTGAAATGTAATACCAGATTAATTTACTGCTTTATTCTTCTTACTCTTATAATAATACTTAGAAGGAAATAGTGGCATAGGTCCCTTTCACTGCTTCAAGTCAAACGTATGGTGTCCATCCATCCTGTTTAAATTGGGTTCAGTAATGACATTTACACTGCACTGCCTCAGAAATGGCACTGCCAAAAGATGTTCATCAAGAGAAACATCAGCATTTTGTGTCAGAATAAAAGGAATGGATGATCCAGAGACAGACTCCTACACTGGGGAAAGTCTCCTGTGTCCCTGTGGAAGTGATCTAAAGCTTTGCTGGAAAGCAGTGAGACCTGCGAGGCCAAACAATGTGTTGTGAAATCTCTGTGAGATACTCCTTCCTGCACTATTCACTTTTAGTATGTTAGGTTATTATTATATAATAATTTATTATTTTTAAAGCAACTTTAATTTTTTTTTCACCATGTAACAATTTGTTTCAAAAATAGTTGATGTTAGTCAAAACAGCAGTGTGTACTGAGAAAATGATGCTTCAGCAAGAATTTTGGTGCACACAGATTTTGGAGCACAAAAAGTATTTCACAACTTGTCACACATCCACCCTTTTGCTTTTTGTTGTTTTGTAAGGGGTTTTTTCTTATTTTCATTGTCTTTCTCAATCACCTCTAGGAACAATGACTTGGGTCAGCTAGCTAAATAGGTCAGCTTGCTGGAGGACTCTAGAAACTAAGAAGCTGTCTGTATATCCCAGGCAATAGGTCACAAAGTCAGAGCAAACAACTGTAGCTTGATAAAAACCTGGCCCTGGAAATGAAAATCAAGTGAACAAGCAGAATGAGAATGTGCATAAACCCAAAAATGCAAATGAACAATTTTGCACAAAAACCCAAGAGGGATACAGAATAGTTAAAGAAAGTCCAATTAAAAGACTCATGCTCCTGGGGGAAAAGAAATAATTTTGGAAATGGAGGTGGGCTTTGGAGAAGTATGTGTTGACTTACACAGTTAATACAGAACAAATAGCAAGAACCAGTATGGACCATGTAGCATAAACAGCATATAAAAATAGCACAAAAGCAGGGGAGTTTTTTTGCTCAGTCCAAAGAAGGTTTTTTTCTTACTTTTTCTTTTTTCCCGAAGTCAAGTGAAGGCTCAGTTATAGGTGTCTCTATACATACTATACAGAAATATGAACCATGCTTGCTGGAATTTTTATCACCCTCATCTGCTGACAAAGGAGCCATAGTTCAAGAGTTTGTACCCTCTGTGAGTGCACTGGCCTGTGTTGCAGTTTCCCAAGGTGATGGAAAAATAAGGAAGCAAGGGAAACTGAGGCCTCACATAGAAAGTAGTCAACATGAAGACATCAAAAAAGCTGCAAAAAGACAAAAGATTTCACATTAAAAGAGAACCCCAAGCTTGTCTGTGCTTCCCAAAGTCAAAAAGCTTCACGTCCTCTTTCCTCTCTGCATGAGTAGATTTTTCCAGTCATCCTGGCAAATGATTTCTATGGAAAGAAACTAGAAACAAGAGACAGAGCCTCCTCGAAATTCTGTTTCTTGCTTCCCTACTGACTGGTCACTAAATGCAGAAATGGCTTAGTATAAGTAGAGGTATGCCCAGAAGTTCATGCCTCTCTTGAAACCGGCCCAGCACCATGGTTCCCCAGATCAGACACTCACAAAATAAGGCAAACTGGATTGTCAACCAAGGAGAAAAACAGAAGATTATTTACAGCTCCTTTACTCCTTCTGGATGGTAGGACAACAGAGAGAGAAAAAAAAAACAACAGGAAAAGTGAGTTCATCCAGACGGTCTTTGTTGCAATTTTCTTTTTCAATCTTTGTAAAACATTACATCATAAAATAAAGACAATAGCAGCAAAACTTTTCAAGATGGTACAAGCACATTCTGCTCTGTACCCTGGTAATGACATTTAGGAAATTGTCCTTTCTCTGAGAATGCTTTCTAAAGCACCATTAAATCTTACAGAGAGTGAAAGAGGGACAGAGACAAGAAAGTAGATAGAACATCCTTGCAATTGGATTTGCTGATTGCTTATAGTATAATTTGATCAGGAAAAATAGTATAACAGCATCCCAACAAAATGTTTCCCCAAATTTTGAGAAAGTTCTTATTCAAACACAAAGCTGAAAATTACTAATAATGGTTTCTCAGTTCTGTCCAAGGTCCAAATCAAATTCTTTTAGAACTTGGAAAAAAAATCAGTCTAAAACTACATTGAAACACTGGCCTGAATAAATTTAAATTGTTGGGAACCTGTGATCTAGACACAAACCCTGCCTTTTTCTAATTACAGCTAATACATGACTCCAGGATCTGAGAAACTGCTAAATAGTAGGCTGAAAGCTGGTATGTTTGGCTTACATCTCACAGTAGACACCATAAGCTTTACTCTTTAAGCACCCAGCTCTCACAGGAAAAAAAGACTGTGAGGGTAGAATATATTTGGGGGACAAAAGTATTCTCTCTCACATGCCAAGTGTCACCTGCCTGTGGTTTGCTCTCAGCCACAGAAAGCAGATCCTATTTGCCTCAAAAGGCCACATGCTATAGAAATGTCCATTTTCCCCCCAAAGCTGCAGCACTGGTACTTCCTGGTGATAAGACTTAGCTCCTATGGGACCTGTACACAGAGATGAGCGAGCACAAGTTTACAACTACCTGAACGGAGCAGGGAAGCATCACCAGTAAATCTGTGTGTAGGAACCAGTTACTTGGGCCACGTGAACGTTGGGCATGTGCACGTGTTTGCATGGGACCTTTCTTCAGCTGGTTCCTGTTGTGGCTAAGTCCTGCCATTAGAGTGACCTTCCCAGCCAACCATGATCCAGCTCACAGAGCATGGGCTGGCTGCATCAGGACACCCCAAACTGGCTCTCACAACTGCAGCAACGGTATTAAGGAGAATAACTGCTACTGGTAGTAAAGGAGATGGGGACCTTGGGAAAACTTTGGCAACCTAAAGGAATTTTTAGATCTACACTTTTTTGCTGATATATTTCAGGCAACCAGTTTCATACTTTAATCTACAAGCCTTTACTTGAGTTCCACAGATTTGTGTTGATTTACCTTGTGTTTTCATTGATATTTAAATGCCATGGGAACTGTTTCTGAAGCTGAGCTAATTTGTATTTAGTATTGATATAATGCCATTACAGTAAGTATAAATGGCACTGTAGAGATGAGTTAAAACAGCAGGTCTTTGCTATAAAAAGCTTAAAAGTAACAAGCCACCTCCACTTTACTGCACAGACTTGATGGGAGGAGATTTTGGCCTTAGACAGACAAAACATAGTTCAGAACAAGTAAAAATGTACAGGGAGGACTGAAGGAGTTCCCAGTTAGGTTTAATTCATATCTATTTAGTAGAAGAATTTTTGTTCTAGGTTAGTACACAACATAACACTTGGTCTTTGCCTGTGATTTATTTCTAGTGGATAATGGAAAAAGTGAGAGTAGCAGACATCATGCAACCTGACAACACAAATAAACCCCTGAGAAAATGAAAGCTGGCAAACAAACAGCCCATGTACAGCATAAACACAAATTCTTCAGGAAAATGCAGGTTTTTTAAGGACAGGGTTTTTAACAGCCTGAACTCACAGACATACACTTTTATTTATTATGGGTCAGAGAATCTTGCAGAAAGTCTCTGGCATAGTCCATTAAGGGCTTTGGAAGAAGCAGACTTGTACTAGAGACATCATAAAGCCAAACAGCAGAAGCTCAGATGATTTATAATTTCAAAGCAACAACCAAAATCAGATTTTATGAATATAAATCACTGGGTTTTTTAAAATTTTATTTACTATTACTTCTAATAAGATTTATTAGAAATAATGTTCCCTATTAAAGGGTAATGTAATTCACAGACTGCCACATGGATGAAGTTACACATCTTTTCAAAACCACTCATGCAATATCTGCACAAGTTCAGTGATAGTTTATAGTTCAGGAGGATCGCCAAAGTGGCTTAGCAGAATTCTCCTGCACAAGACAGTGGACAGTGGGACTGCAGAGCTGAAAGGTGCAGGAAAAGAGAAGCTGTGTTGTCCTCTATATGTGAGGGCTGTGGCTACAGGCTGTTCTTTCAGGTCCGAGTTCCCATGTCAAGCCATGTTGTGTTCAGGGCATGATCTGAGTGCTAAAGTCGGTAACCCACGTTTTTGTTTGACTTCTTATTTTCAGGCTGCTGTGAAAACCCCTAATTTAGAGCAAGGAGTTTTGGATATGGCTCAGACTACTTTTGTTAAAGCTTTCTATAATGGTGGAACAGCCTCACTAGAAAGAACACAATAAGATTTTATAGGTATTACTAAATGCCAGAGGATGAGAATTTTAGCCGTAAAATTCTTGATGTCTGAGCTGAGATTCTCTCCCAAACTGTTGCATATAATTAAAACCAAGAGATGTCCTTTACAAGGGGAAAAGCAATTTAGCTCATTAAAATGTCATTTTAGGTGTCAGACATTCTGTCTGGCCCCCCATGCAATACACCATTTGCACTTCCCATGTTATAGTAACAACTATGCATATTGAGGTATTTAATAGGCAATCATATTATAGAAGAAAGTATTTACTCCAACAGCAGCCTGGCAACTTTCTCAGCAAGTTTCACAGACACAGAAATGAAGAGGAATAAAAGAGAGCATTTTGCTTTCATACAAAAGGTCATCAAATGCTCTGCTCAGTATGTCACTGAGAGTTTGAATAAATATCACCCTTTGTCCCTGAACTATTATATCCCAAACCAGGAGGTGCTGAAGAAACAGCTGATAAAATGTCAGCCAGGGGCTCCTGCACGGCATGGCAAGCAGAAACTAGAATGAGACACACACACACCATCAGCTAGAATCTGGACAGGGAACAGACTGAGAACTCAGAAAGTTTATATTAAAACTATGACAAGATTTCATTGACCTTCTATCCCACCAGAGCAAATAGTTCTGAATTTGCCCACCAAACTTTGCCTCCTCTATCACTTGTCCATATTGACTTGTTTTTTCATGATTTGCCCACTGTCCAACTCCCTGCTCACACAGACAAGTCCTACAAGACAGACTTTACTTTCCCCGATGCTAACCAGCAGAAATGCCCTGGCTATGACTAAATCCTGTATTTCACATACAGAAAATGCGTCTCCATATAATTATATCTGTCTGTGTGACGATGCAGAACTTTTCCATTGCAGGCAACCATTTCTTGTGAGAAGAACTCAGTTGAAGGAACAGGTAACACTGCGTGCATGATGTTGGTTGTGGCATTTGGTAACCGAGGAGAACTGTTAGCACAAACGGAATGTATTGCATACTTTCAGAGCCGGGATGCTTTTGGGTGCCTGATCCTTCATAGATGCAAAGCACAGGATGCTGTAACCAGGCCATACTTTAATTCTCAGGACCCAAATCACATGTCTGAGCACTTCTGAATCTTTTCTGGAATAAAAGGCAAATCTAAATTGTAGCTTTCAATCCTAACCTCCCACCACCACAGTAAAACCCCAGATCTGAACATAAAACCTTAGTGCATCCAGGTACGCTTTATTCATCCTGGCACTACAGAATTAGCACATGATGAACTGTGTTTCTGCATGAGACTTCGGAACATTTGCTCATACGTGACACTCAAGGCCTGCCCAGGAGCAATAGGAAGGCTGAAGAAATCCAGTGCTTGAACAGACCTGCATCTTGATGGTGTCTGCCTGTGGCTTGAGGAGGATGGGATCTGAGGATGGCCACAAGTTGCCATCTGCACGTTTGTGAAGCTGAGCACAGGGCTGCCTGGCATAAAAGTCTCCAGAAGCCATAGCAGATCTTGAGTCAGAGGAAACCTCCGCTGGGGACTGGGCTTACTGCCCTGCCTCTGGTAAGCTAAAGCCAGGGTGCAGCCCTGCACCTTAAGAGATTCATTGGTGAAGTAAGCAGAATTCAGTTTCTGTTGGATCTTACTGAGTTAGAGCAATCCCAAATGACCTGAAATTTTTCAAACATTGCTTTTTCATCCTTAATTTTCAAACAGATAAGGAAATTAGAAAGATGATTTGACATTTCAAGAGAAGTGAACCAGCAGACAGAACATACTTTCCTCCTCTGCACTAAGTGGAATTTTGGCTTACTCCTGCAAATCCTGCAGAGTCATTAGATATGCAAATATGCATAATCAAAATTTGCATTTGCATAGCCATGCTTCCATTCATAGCCATGGCAATCATGTGTTCTGGTGACCAGTTTGATTTTGAGTTGGCTCAGTATGCATAAAATCTCAGAAACTGTCATAGAATGACACGTGCATTTTGAGGGGCATGCAATTCCAAAAATCCGTGTCTGTATGACCTGCAAGTGTCTGTATGTTTGACTAGCTTGTAAGAGTCAGTATGCCTATGAGATCAATATCCATGCCTACCTTACCTATAAGCCTACAGTTTAAATTGCAGGAATATTTAGGATTTTGTGAAAGCACAGAGAAAGCATTGCTGGCACAGTCGTGTGTATCTCATTTCCAGCATGCAAAATTTTCTATCTGAAATGGCACACACAGTAGCCCACAGGCTGAGGCTATAAAAAATTTAGTATGTTTTGCAATTCCCATTAATTATTTTGCAGCCTTTTCTTTGAATATTTACTGTGAAGTCTAGAGACAATTGTATTTCTTATATCCATATGTCCAGACAGCACAAAAGATTTTTAAAAAATGCCCACAGTTTGGATACATTTCACTTTAGTCTAGAAATGCAATGAGCTCATGTTTAGTTTTTATCAGGAAAAGAGATAGCAAATGTCAAACAAAGATAGTACCTGAAAGGAAATAAAACAAATAATTCAAAATACTTGTTTAAAAAGTTACAAAATATGATAGCATTAATGGCACTTAAAGCTATAAGCACTTAAAAGTTGACCACCATATATTTCTTAACTTCTTTTCCTAAATTTCCTTTTTCTTTTTTTTTTTTTTTCTGAGATTATGACAGCAGCTTATGTCTAAACCCAAACCCAGCAAAATGGGCAGAGAGCCCTGAGATTCTATGGTAGCCCTGGCCCTCATTTGAATTGTGTATATGCTCATGTCTTAAATTCAGATTCAGCTACAGAGAACAGCAGTTTGCCAACACGCAAAAGCTGTAGCTTCTCTTCTGTCTTCATAGTCTTACAGCATTAAAATTGAAGGGTTTTTTTCAGTGGTAGAAAGTGTGACTGAGAAATTCTCTAAAAAACCACTCGGCCCACTGTTTTATACACTTAGCCAAATATTAAATTGATGTTTCTCTTCTTTTAAATAACTTAGCACGAGATGTTGCATTTTCTTCATATGCACTTTCTTGTGAGAAAAAAATCCATTTCTTTTTCTTTTTTTTTTGTCACTGCTTAAGATAAATACCCACAGAGTTTTTTCTTTTCTTTTTCTTTTTTTTTTTTTTTTTTAATGAAAAGAGTAATCCAACCCTTACATACATCTGTGTTGATTTTTCAAACCAGCACCCAGCTGGTGGTTGTGTCCATAGACATTCTTCTGGAGTTTAGAAAGGTAATGCATCTGACTCAAAAAAACATGAAAAAAAGAAAACTAGCTTGAATCACGTGCCAAAACGTAAACTAAGCCTTACTGAAAGTTTTCAGTTCACTCCAATCATCTCTCCTCTTTTTAATCACCAGGGGAAGGCTTTATGGATGCATAATCCCCTACAAAGATACACTCTTTTTCATCCCTTTCACAGGCTCTTCTTACATAGCTGCCCTTTGTCTAATGTGCCATGGTAGGAGCACTCTGGTGATATTGCCATGGTTCAATTCCTTCCCTTGTGTCTTGCCCTGGTAATCTTATACCGGCTGAAATTTCCATGTGCGTAGCTTTCTGTTGCCATTCTGCAGTGCTGTGTTCCTGGTTTGTTTTGGCAGAGCAAGCTTGAGTCTTTATGGCACAGTGAAATATTCCTCGATGCTATATAATTCAGATTGAATAAGGAGTCTGTATAAGGCACGTGTCTCAATATATATATATATATAAAAACACTAACGTTAGTTCAAGTCAAGCATCTTTAATTTTTGTCTTCAAGTAACGCTTTGTTTTCATGTTCCCTTTCTTTGGTTTCATTGGGAATCACTCCATTTTCCAGGTCTGAGTGCTGCTGGATACAGTTGGTCAGGACTGCAGTGCTAGAAGAGATCTCGGAATTACACATCTTCTCTGTCTCCTCTTCCTTTTTTTCTTCATCCAAAGAACAGTTTCTGAAGGTCTCATAAATTTTACGCACATCCTCAGGGATGGTCTTTTTGAGGTCTTTGTTTTTCCTTTTGGTCATCTTAGCGGATGATCCAAACTTGTTAATGATGTTGTCCTCAGATGCCCCCTGCCCGTGCTTGTTAAGCTGATCTGGCCCTTTAAGGCGCAGGTTGTTAGGCCTGTTGTTGATGCTTTCCTGAGAGGAGGCCTTGAAGCGCCCTGTTTCCAAGGTAGCAAAGACAGAGCGCTTCTCTGGAGAGAGCATGTCTAAGGAGTGGGCTCGCTGGTCCAGGCCCAGGCGCCTGCGCTCCATGCTCCGGATTGTGGCTGCCCGTTGAAGTTTGTCATGGATCTCCACGCTGAGCCTCCTCCGTGTCTCTCTGAACTCAGCCGTCACATTTGCTTTCCACTCCGCTGCGTGGGCTTTTATTTCTCCAACCTTTACAAGAAGAAGAAAGAGAAATTAATTAAAAAAAAAAAAAAAGAAGAAGCAAAATGAAGCTACAGTTTTTCCTTCCGAACAGCAGCACAAACAATTTCTTCTCTGGCACAAAATCAGAGAGTGGTCCCAGCTCCACTGCATCCATCTCTAAACACACCATCTCCACTGCATCCATTTCTAAACACACCAATTAGTGACTATCTGATGGCTTATGTGGCATATAACTTGTCTGCCTGTGTCACATTTTGCCGCCTCACACATTTTAAAGCTGTGTTACATGATGAGAGGTGTTCATGCTAATCCCTCCTTGGTAAAGAACAAAATTCCTGATTTGTAAGGTCAGCACTACATGGTCAGGAGCGGGCAAAATTAATCACATATAATTAAACAAATATGCTTCAGAGCAGCACAACAGCACTACGGTAATGTATCTTCCTATACTGATTATGGATGGAGCTGTTCAGTCCCACCAAAGGTCCTGTTCAGGGCCAGAGTCACAGAGCAGTTAACATTGGAAATGCCCATTAGATAATTTCAACTCTGACTGAGCCAGTCTAGAGTTCTCAGGGGCAAATGTAGCTGTCTTTAATGGAGGTTTCCATTGCACTTCTGTCCAAATACCACTCAAGTCATCTGGAGGAGTTTTCAAAACACATTCTGAGAAGTTACTAATCATTACCTCTTCTTGTGTCTTCTTGGACAGGACTCTTAACCAGTCTCCAATCATACTCAGGACAGCAGCAAAGTAGGCAAGGCCAACAAGGATCCAGAACCACACTAAGGGCTTATACCACTCTCGGTAATGTATGTCAGCATTTCCTCCTGAAATAAGCATATACTTATGCTTAGGAACCATAAAATGCCAAAATTATGACAAAATATCTGCAATTCTGAGAAATGGCTCAAAGCATTTAATTCTTGACAACATCACTGCAGTTCTGATAATAGATAAGAAGCCTTTCAGATGGGAGGAACACAATCTGTTCTTAATTTAAAACTCTTCAAAATTACATATTTTTCTGCTTCTATGTGACCTGCCAGAGCACCTAGTAAACACTTTTCTTTATATCACTCATACTCTGAAGCAAGTCTGAAATTCCCGCTTTGATAGTACTTGCAACAGCACAAACATAATCCACCTAAAAGGTTATATACAGCTAGTCTTCCTTATATTGAAGTGCCTGCAGCCTGGTAGTTGAGAAACTTTACAGATCAAACCCTTTAGGTTATAGAATTTCCAGACTTTTTGGTTTTAGCTACAGGATTGAGAGACCTATGTGCAGAAGAAAGATATATAGCTTTGTCTTCGCTTTTGTCTACCCTTCCAAATCAGGAAGACAACCATGCATCAGCCCTGATAATAAGGATATACAGTCTGCTTGGGTATCATTTAGAGGGGTGCATTCTCTGGCCAGTGACTTGAGAGGAGATATGGATCAAAGCAAGCAACAAATATCCTCTGTGTTCTTCATTTAAGTCTCAGGATAAGCTGGCAAAGAACGAGACATTTGGCAAATCTAATGGACCAGAAAAAGCCTAAAGTAAGTGCAGTAGCAGCCAGGCTGCTGCCTACTACAGAATAAAATAAACTTTTCCAAAAAACAGCAACCACAACCTCACTTTTGATAGTCTCAGTCCTATTACAATGTGCACTGCGAGAATGAGAGCCAGTGATAGCAGTCATAGCCATGAGCGGAAGAGAGTGAACAGCAAAGAGTCTGCAGAGCCCCATGGGCACCACTGTATCCCTCAGAGCAGTGAACAAACACCGCCTTGGTGGTACTTGTGTAAATCTCTGCCTGAACAGCAAGCCTACCAGGAGACTCAGGCAGAGGATTGCATATTTCCTGGACTCCAGATCTGGTTAGACAAGAGCTAGATACCTATTGATACCTCTGTATGACTGCAGAGAGATTTTAGGATTTTCCCCTGTTAAAATCACCACACAACACAGTTCAGCATTTCACCCTTTGCATCTGAGACATTGCTATGACTCTTTAATTTTATCAAAACTCAACATGACTATAAGTATGGTGTTTGATCATCCCCATGGAAGGTCAGACATTTAAGAATTGGCAGGGACCCAAATACTGGGTTTGATGTTAATCTCTCCCCATATAGTGCATGAATCACACTCTTTTTTTCCAGTCTTTAAGAGTGTGAAACAATGGGAGGTGGTAACTGCTTTTGCCATGGTACAAGCCTCTTCTGATCATACGTGTCCCTGAGGAAGCTTACTAGGAAACAGAATGTCTAGGTCTGTCTTACAGAGTAATCAGGTGACTGGGAAAGCATGAGACCACTTTTTTCAGCCTGTCAGATATTCTGTTTTTTTCAGGCTTCATCTACAATTGTATTTCTGACAGTAGTACAAAAACTTTCTAGTTTGCCAAGAGCTGGGAAATGTTCTAGGTGGAATAAACCAGCGTAGCTCCATTGACATTATTTTACACATTACATTTTTTATTTGATGTTGAAGGGACAGAGATCCTGAGAGATTAAAGTGACAGAAAATAAAAGGGACAGAAAATCTCTCTCAAAGCCAGCAATAAAACCTAAATCTCCTGGTGATCACCTGCCTTAAACTCTTATCATGAAATCACCTCTGAAGTTTTCTTATTCGGGGTCTTCCATTTGATTTTTGAAAAATTGTGCTTGTTAGTAGCCACCAAGCTGTGGATTATATTCTCCTAATTATGTTGCATATAGAACAATTTAACATTCAGAGATTTTTACTATTATATTATTAAAGAAAACAATACTGAAGTGTGATATGATTAAGAAAAATATGGTGAATTATTTTTATTTCACACCATGATACCACAAAGACAGAATTTCAGTGAGCTTCTCTACACATTTAAGTGGTTAAAATGAACCAAGCTCATACAATCACTTCTGTAACTGAATGCTCATTAAACGTTTTTTTCTTCATATCTGGGTCTTCCTTTGTTCCGTGCCTTTTCTTTTCCTCAATAATTCATGTCTTAGATATCACTATGTCATAAAAAAAGGAAGATTAGTCTTCTCTACAAACAGACTCTTCTGCAGTTCTTCAGCAAAGAAAGCTTTATATATCTCTGTAGTTTTATTTGATGTTTTTAACTCATTCATGCTTTGTTGATTTATAGAAAGTAAGAAAACGGTAGCATACTGTTTGTAACATACGTATCGTAATGTCTTTAATTAGGACTGCTAACAGGAATGAGGAGTAGAGGTTATGTGCTGATGGGGAAAAAAAATCCACCTAGTTTAACTACCTTTTCATTAGCCAAGCAGTTGTGTGAAAAGAAAATATCTCTCGTCTCTCTATCCAACTATATTGACTCCCTCTTTGGCAATTGATAAGGGTGGATATTTATAGTTCCTGCTGGTACTGTATTATTCTTGGAGAGTATCCTCCAAGCACTAAGACGCATACCCCATTTGTCCTTCTCTTCCACATGAGCTTTCCTTAACAATTTCTGTCTAGGTGAGAGAACAAAATGCAGTTTTTGCAATGCTGCAGCTCCTGTAGTAGCAGCCCACCACTGACACCAGGGATTTCTACAGCCCTATGGCTCAGCCCTACGGCTCAGCCCTACTTTGTAAAACCTTCCTTCATTCATCATTTGGGCTGCTCGCTTCTGTAGGCACCCTCAGATTGAACTCTAACAGACTAATACAAATCTTGAGCTCAATGGGAAAGTAATTTGACTTGTGCATAATTCATTGCACAATAAAGGGTAATCAGGACTTCCCAGGCTCCTGTTATCTACACTGCTGAAGGCTTATCATCTGCAGATGCCAAGGCACCTGGATCTTAAATCAACCTGGTGTCCTACTGCACAGTAATCCCGACGGAAACACTTGGCATCAGTTCACTGGAATATAACACATTGTGAAAAGCCTCCTCTCTACACCAAAAAACGAATTCTAAGAGCCAAGGCCCTCTTGCACAGCATCTGGGCTTGAAGCTGCTCACCTGCTACAAAGTCACCGAAGCCAATGGTAGTCAGAGTAACAACCACAAAGTAAATGGACTCCAGCGCTGTCCATCCCTCGATATGTTTGAAGATGAATGCAGGAATCGTCACAAAGACAATGCAGCCTGCCAGGATGAAGAGGATAGTAGAGATCACCCGGATCTTTGTTTGACTCACTTGCTTTTTCTAGAAAAAGGAAATAACAGAACAAGAATTGTTGAGTGGATTTTTGGTCTCTGTACCTTGTGAATGGCTGACTGATCATCATGCTGGTGTCACCTGGTAGGTCTCTTTCTGTCTTTTGTGAGCTTGTTAGGTGAAATACAACCCTCTCTCCGTGTTAGTCAAAATCCTTCCCAGGTAATACTGAACCTCTGTGTCTGGACCCAGAATATCGTGATTCTTATTTTCCATGCTAACCTACCAGAAACGCCACCTGGAAAAACATTTCTGAGCTTCAGAAAGGTTCCAGTACATTCCAGTTCAGGTTCAGTGTTTAAGAAAAAGTGCACATTCCCACCTCCATGCCTGAATGTATACACCCCCATGGCCTCACCAGCACCAACCATTCAGCAAGCAAGACCAAGATTAAAATGAAAATAAACTCTTTTTCCCCTCTAAAAGGCTGAGATTTTATGAAGAAATAATTCGTGCTTTGGGTTTTCTAGACTCAGGATCTCCAGCTTTCATTCATAAATATGAAGGTTAAATATCCTTTTCAAAAATAGAAAGCTGTATTATTGGTTTACTCCAGAAATAAAGGATTTATGTCGAATACCAAACAGCCTGAGACAAAATTACCTATGTAAATCCACACTGGAAAGCTCTTGAACAAAAAGTATGGGTGTTACTGGCTGCTATAAACTGAATAAAAATTTAAGCAGTGTAATTGCAATATTTTACACTCCTAAATAATATAAACTCTCAATGTATTTAGTATGAACTTAGATTTTGTTGCCATTAATATTGATGAAAGCTTGGATTAATAGAATTGACTCCGGCAGATTTATTTCAGATTTTCTCTGCTATAAATAAACTCAACATTTAATAAAGTTTCAAGAGAAACCTGGAAATTACTAGAAATCTTAGTGTGGATTAATTACAGTTGCAGTGCAAATTCTCTATTTATCCTCGAAAAGCAATGTGGAGTTCACTGTAAGTCACATATATCCAAATTAGTCAGCATCTCCCTTAACCCAGAAATGAGATCTCACTTCAGATTAGGGCATTGCCTAGACAGGAAATAAGATCTCAGAAGTTATCTTTTCAATATACAGAAGGGATATTGCCTGAACTGGTTAATATCTAACCAGCTTGGATTGCGCTTCCACTAAAACATGAGCATTTCTGTTGGAGGTGCAATGTCAGACCATCATTAGGCACTTCTCTGATCTGGGATGCATTTAAAACCAGGTAGCAGCATAAATATGCCGTGTTTCATAGACACTTTTAGTTCTGAAACTGTTTAAGATGATCCTTACACTTAATTTTTAAGAGGTATGGACACACATTCACAATGGCAGGATTTCAGACTGACTCTGTGTGTGATGAAGGGAAAACAACTGGTCACACAAATGTTATATGGTATCTTAGGCTGGCACCCTTGCTCTTTGTCATTGTGGATGACAATTTAACCAAACTGTTGTTTATTTATTACTTTGGCCAAGGTGACTTGTCTACTACTCCTAAATGCTTCAGTCTTTTCATATACAAAAATGAATTGTCAGACACTTTGCTACTGTGGAAGTTAGGAAGCAAGTGTCACTTGGGAATCCTTAGACAAAAAGTATTTTTGTAGCTGCCTAGCACTACTAGTAAAGCAAAGTTATGCATAATAATCCTTCCTCCGTCCTCAATACAGTAACATTAAAATGCATTTCAGTGTGTGTCAGGATTGTCTTGCCTCATGAGAGAAACAGGAACAGAAAGAATGGCCTGCAAATCAGTACCAGATGTTCAGGACATCCTCTTGTTCATGAGTGATAAATTCAGCCAAAGGTTGTTGGGTCTTTTAAGTAAAAATGGTAATGATATTAATGAGAGGATCTGTAAAAAGGCCTGACCCATGGTTATTGTGCACCTCTGTCACTCACACAAAAGCAGAGCAGCTGAGGGTCTTTTTTTTCTTTTACATTTCACTAGTAAAATTGAAGTTAGAAAGTAATGGCAAATCAGGAATAGCATTTTTAGAGCTACTGAAAAGGACAAAAAGCAGGACTCAGAAGAAAAATTACTTAATGGACAATAACACATGAAATGCAGGATACAAGTGAAAAGAGAGGTCTTTCTACAGTTTGTCACGCATTCAGAGGACATTCACAGTGAAGTCTAACTGCTACAGATAAAAAATACTAAGGCATAAATGTAATTACTCATAGAATATGTACGTTGTAATAATGACACATTACAAAAATGTAAGCCACCGCAGTGTTACAGGAAGCCATTATTAAAATAAATAAATAAATAAATAAATCACTATATATAACAGTAAAGGTAGACAAGTCTGAATAGGTTCATACAAATCTCTCCTTTAAATAGTATTTTCAGTCTGGACCCAAACACCGAGAAATAGCTAAGCAACTTCTGCCATGCTAGCACATCCTCTGAAACCATTTTATGGCATAAATACAGAATTTTCTATAGGTGTCAAAAAGAAATAGTACAAGAGGCCTTTCTCCAGAAAAAGTAGTTAATCTTACAGCTGCTTAAGTAAAATGAAAATATTTTTAAAAGACATGTCTTCTACCTTTTTTTTAAGTTTGTTTACCAATAAATTCTCTCCACATTGATGATGCAGATTATTTGTAAGACATTCATCAAATATAAATAAATTAGTGCCTGCTAATTACAGCAATTTAAATTCATCTACAGCTAATCTGAAAAACAAGGAATCTAAGAACTAAAACTAAGAGTTTTCTGTGATATAACCACCTATCAGGGGTCACTTCCATTTTTCAATGAAGGTGCTGATTCTACTCCTAAGGTGGCTAAATGCTAAAGTGGCAACATCACTGACATGTTGCTCATGTTAATTCAAACAACCTACTGTCAACCTGCTCTAGTGCCAAGAGGGGTGAGGACAGGCATTCTCATTAAAACACCTTTATCAGTGGAATTTAGTTCTTATACATCTTTCCCATTAATAAGTGTGACCCCACTTTCTCCTTATTTTCTATTGCGTAGTGGGTTTGGTCTTATCCAATAATTTCAGGAGTTAAAATAAATATCTTTCTTCTTTCTTTCTTTCTTTCTCTTTCTTTCTTTTCTCTCTCTCCAATCTAACGGATCAAAGCTAACGTACTGGATTATTTTATGTCTCCTGCCCTTTTCAGGTAAATAAACTCAGGTACAATTTTTCTGACCTGATGGTTGACAATAAAAGGACCAAATGACATTTTTAAGTTCACAAAGTGAGACCACAAGGATGATACACATTCCTCTGAAAAGGGAAGAGGAGACATTAAGTATGGAATCAAAAGATGCTACAGTGATTTATCAGACTAGACTAAATGCTAAATATGTGGAACATATATATTTCCATGAACAGCATATTTCAAACATGCTTATTCCAAGATTCTGTAGTGTCACCTCTCATTTCACAGAAACTCCCCCAGTATACAGTACTACTTAACCAAAAATAGCACTGGAACATTTGCTGCTTCACAGTGAGCTCAGATGGTTTCTCCATCTTCCAAACATTTTCTTTTCTGAATTCCTGACAAATATCCCCAAGACTCTAGGCAAGTTGGTTACCTTTTTGGCTAGATGACCAATGGCATATTTTTAGAGACAGTATAATGTGCCTGCATGGAGCATGCTGTCCTCATCTCTCCACAAGGCTCTGCATTTTGGAGCAGAGAAAACACATTTCAAAGAAAACACATTTCTTAAATATTTCTTTCATTCCTTTCACCTACTCTTAACTTTATGCCCTTTCCTATGCTGTCAATTAATCTTGGAACAGATTGTCTCTGCTCATACTCTAATTAAACAGCTTGTCTTCTAAATCACCTTCTCCAGATCAAAATGTTTTAACAATAGGAAACACAGTCTTTGTACTCAAACCATAAACCAGAATATCACATATATTGGTTCAAAAATGTTAGATATGTCCTTACTCAAAATGTTTGCTGAGCTAGTGTAGATGGTGCAGATAGTCAGGCTCACACTGCTTGTCTTTCAGCTGAGCCAAATGCAAGGCAGTCCTGGTCCAGAGCCTGGCACGTATCTCAGTAAGGTGTGCTGCCCTTCTCAACAGGCTCTACAGGAAGACTGGCACAGCATCAGGCTCACAGAGCTCCCGGTGATCAGCAGTATGGTCACATCAACCTCCTTGCTGCCTATACCAATCACTGTGGATTTCATCCTAGGTCCTTCACATTCACAGTGAGACTGAAACTAAATGTATTTTAAATATCACTGACTTGGAGATAACATCTAAGAACAATATAACAATCTTTTGTTCTTCTCCATTCTCTGAACACCACTGGTTCTGCCCACCACAGAGCACTGCTGAGCCACTCAGGTGAGATGGTAACACCTCTGGGAAACTGTATCTAAGAAAGGGCAGAAATGCTGGACAGGCAGAGGATGAAGGAATAGAGGAGAGAATGAGGGAATAGCAAGGTCAGGAGAGTGGGAACTGCTCCATGGCAGTGCAGGAGGAAGAGTGAAGGACCAGAGCAAAAGGACACCACTATGTCCTGACCCCAGACCCTGTGCCACTCACTGCTGCAGTGGAGGGACTGAGCATGACCCACAGCTACAACATGGAAGGAGGAGAGGAATCTGGAGTGAAGTGAGCCTGAGAGTGAAGCTAAGCCTGAAAAATGGGGAGGAAAGGCATTTTGAACTTTTGTGAGCTTTTTCATTTCCAAATACTCAACTCATAATTAAATATTTATGCTAATTGTCGATAAACTAAGTTAAATTCCACAAGTCAAGTCTGTTTTGCCTATGACAGTACTTGGTAAGTGACTTCTCTGTCATTATTTTGACCCATGAGTTTTCTCACTATTGTTCTTCCCATCCCACTGTGGGTAGGAGAGTGAGCAAGTGGCTGTGTGGGTGCTTGCTGCCAGCCAGGGCCTACTCATCTTTCACTCACATCAGTGAAGAATACAACACCCTTTGAAAGCACAGGAGCAGAATTATAATATATTTTAAAGTACAGATGAGATTTCAGACACCTCCAGGAGTTATGAACAGTGGTTTGAACCATTCCACTAGAGATGGGCTTCCCCTGTGCTCTAATCAGCTCTCTTGGTACCTCAATGTTATTTTTGTTCTATTGTTTTATAAAGAATGCTGCTATTGCTGCACAAAAAGGTGCAGAATCCATCCTGTTTCTTAAATGTAGTCAGTAGTGGAGACAGATATAAAAAGCTGTAAGCACCAGCTAATTTCTGCATGTTGCTTATTATGCTACCAGAGAAATAAAAATAACAATAATGATATCAAACTCTGTAGATGGATTTCTAATTGATACTGGCTTTCCTGAGCCAGAGTGTATGGGCCTCAGTGAAGTTGAAAGGTCATGAAAGGAATCCATAAGGGAAATAGCAAGCGAAGGAGAAAAACATGATAAGAAAGTGCTAAGACTGCCGAAAACAGCATGACCGCATCCTTTTAACTACCAATCAAGAACTGATTTAGGGCTCGTGCTCTCCTCATGAAAGGTGTCTTGTACCAATTATAGTTTACTGTTGTTTCTTCCAATTAGAATTGTAATATATTACTCATGCCGCGTGAACAGAGCAGAAAAATGTATATAAACTCAATGTTTCGCTGCAATAAACGGCTTCGACTTGATTCACACTGGATCGCGATTACGGAGTCCTTTTATCTTCTCCACAAAACTCCTCTTATGACTGAGCTGTATTCAGCTCAAGGGAAAAAAAAAAAAAAAGAGTTGAATAAGAGGAATCCATGTAAATATATGCTTTTCACAGACATTGGAGCATACAAAACACAATAGAGATTCATGCCATAGACTTAAGCAATTTTCCAGAGGCTGAATTGGTAAAGTGCTGCTCCTTCCTACCCTCCTTTCACTCCCTTGTGAGTTATACCTATATTCCCTGTTCCCAGGGAGTGCAAGAATGGGTTAAAAATAATTGTCCCACATCACCTCCCTGTGCCTGAATGGATTTTACCTTGCCATTCCTGGTAACACTGATCTGATCAGTGTTGAGTCAATACTTTCATCTTGTTCATTCGTGAAATTCAGAGGAAAAAATAAAATGCAGTTATGATTGTGCAAAGAAAAGTGCCACATAGCGAAGTTCATGAGTATATGCTGAGCATCTAATTAAGAAATGCACTGAGACAGAGAAAGAAAATTAGTGTAGCTCCATCAATGAGAGCTACATCACTCTCTGCAAGAAATTCTTGCAAAAGCCTACAAATTTTGCACTTACCATTGTATTTTTTACAGCTATTAACAATATAAACATTGCAATATTGCAGTCTTTCTAGAGAAGAACACTATTTGTGACTAGCCAAGTAACCAAAGAGCATTCTCTCAGGTAACCAGCCCGCAGGGAGTGAGTTTTACTGTAGGTGGGATACGGATCTCAGAAGAGTGGAAGGAAAGCAACAGGAGGAAGGCAGAACAGCTCCCACTGGGCAAAAATGAGGAAAGAGTGGAAAATGTCTCACCCCTGAAGTGTCCGTCCATGTCACAACTCTCCCCCTGCTCCTCCCTGCCACTGCTTACCTGCAAAGGTAAAAGGAGGGCAGGGAGCACCTTCAAAAGAAAGGTAGGATGAAGGGTGCATCAAATACTCACTTGGCTCAAAACAATTCTTATTGTCACAATGACACATGTATGTGCCAAGGGAAAATACGAATATGTCAATTACATTAGAGTAGGTTGGTGGTTCATAAGATAGCTTGACAATCCTAAAAGGTGAAGGTTGAATATGTAAGGCAACATAACACTTACATTTACCACCTCCATGCCACATGCAGCATCTCTTAAATGAAAAGGTAGCACAGTCCTACCTAGGATGAGGCACTATGTAAAGGTATCCTTGTGAGGTAATTGTTATCTATTGCCCTTCAAGATCTATCACTTGCCTCACACTCAGTCTCTGATGCTTCACCCAGGGCTGTCCATGGGAGTTCTGGAGGATATTCTGAACAACATTAACTAGAGTGGCTCTAGGGGAGATCAACAATCACTGAGTTTTGTGTTGCAGTTGCATTTCCGTCTTGCTTTTCCTTTATTCTCTACATTGCAAACTTAAATAATCTTGAAGTTTTCAGAGATGGCTACACTTTAATCAAAAACCAGGCAGGCATGATTTAATACTTCAGCACTGCACTGTCAGGAACACAGAGAAATTTCCACAGCAATATGACCAAAACTCTAGCCAATAAGAAAAGGAGGTTATTCACTACCAATGCCTAGAAGAGAATTTAAATTTCAGGCTGGTGCTTGGAAAGTTCACATATTCTTTGGCATTAATCAGCAACTTCCATTGGAGTATCTTATTTGCTAAGTTTCATACAGAGTATGTAAGAAACCCTAGCTGCTCAGTAAATTCTTAATCATGCTTTCATCTCCTGTTTGTCTGATGCTTCATGAGAAAGAATTGCTTCAGGCTCACAGGGTTTATTTTCAGTGCACTTCACTACTACTAAAAGTTACGTGACTGATACTAATTTTAGCAGGAGGCAGGCAGGTATAGTTTCACTTTTTAGCATAGTGGTTCCTGAACATTTCCAAACTTAAACACCATTGAACTCACTTCCCTAATTAGAAGGTTCTGCATGGAAATGCAATTCCTTACCACCGCTTATACTGAAATGATTCTGAATACTAACTTGGTTTCAAGCTGAGAAGTGACAAAGATTGGCCTTTGATATAGAGAAAGAAATAGTGCTCATCTTTGTTCACCACAAAAAACCAGAAAATAAACAGATAGTGGGAGCAATAGCTAGCAAAAGGACAGAGATCATATACCAGAAATTATCCCTGATGTACATAAAAAAATAGCCTGAGTACATTAAAATTAACAGTGGAAGAAAACTCCTTCCTGAAAACTTAATTCCTCATTATTCTATTATTTTTATGTTCTTAAGGATGATAAATTAAATCATCATCTCCAGATCAATTCATCACCCATAGAAGGGTTTGAAAATCATTTTTCTCAGTGTTAATTGCCAAATACTCTCTTTCTTTGCTCTTAACTTAATTTTTTAACCACTAATTGCCTGCTACACATGTTTATTCATTATTTCTGTGTAAACAGTCAAACAGGTACTAAAATATTAGGCACCCTACAAGGAAAAAAAGGACTAAAGTAGATGAAGAAAAAAACCCGAAGATAACAAAGTGTTTATATACTATAGAAGCTGCTGTCTATCCACAATCAGAAAGCAATACGATAAAAATTGCATCCCAAAAGAAAAATGAACTATTTTAATTTACTGCAATAGGCAGATACCTGAAAAGTGATAATGATGAATCGTGGATTCTTGACCATTTTTTGTGTAATATTCTGTTTCTAAGAGTTGCAAAATGTTATGAACACTGCAGCTCAGTGACAAAAGTATGACTCTAGTAAGAAGAATTAGTGAAGGCTTGAGCCTCTAATAGTTTTAAATAATGAAGAAGAAAAAATGAAAAGAGAAAGAGGTGATACAGTAATGCCAGTGATAATTACTTTGGGCAATGGACTTCCATGTATATTGTGTTTCAGTTTTGGTGCATTGGGGCTGGCTTGATATTTCCAGACAACCCAATACTCTGGATTTAAGCTAGTTTTAAAGCCTGTGATTAGAATAGTCTTTTCTTCCCTGTTTACACTATCCAGTTTTTAGAGAGACTGATTTGATTCTAAAATTGGAGAAATTATTATCTCTTACTATGTTCTCCCATCTTACAGCTGCTGAACTCTCTTTTTGTGCCCTTTCAACTACCACCAAGCTCAACACATCCTGGGGCTCTCTTTGCAGGTAGATTCATTTCAAGACCTTTCATGATCCTCTCTTTGAAGTTGCCTCAGGCTGATGCTATACTTCTTACAAACCCTCAGACATTGTAGATAAAACCAAAATGTTTAAAAGATTTTTCAGAGATGTCAAGATGTGGATTTACCTGTTCAAGTTAATATTAACCCTTAAATTACATACCAATTTTCAAGACATTATTGACTTGAAGAATTAAAGAATGATGTGTTACATTGCCACCTTTAGACATAACATACCATCAAAGACCAGAGGACAAGAACAAGTCAGCAAAATGTCTGCTACACTTGAGTTTCTTTCCTTGAAGTGTAGAATAGCTGTAAGCATCACTAACTGAATTAAATACCCATTAGAGAGCATAAAATGTCAAAAGCTGGGATTTTTTAATTAATTTTTTTAGGATAGCATACTATCTTTGGTCTGTGCAGAAAGAAATACTTTCCTACAACCCAAATATAATGGAGAAGGTAAGACATTCGAAGACTAAAATCAACATATTCAAGGCAGTGGCTGAACCAAATAAAGAATTCAGAGACAGATTTGGCTCTGGTTGATGAATAGTCACCACACGTAATGAAGTCACAACATGCACCACCAGTTGTTTTGTTCACCCAGAGGATTGTTTTTCGCTTGGATGTTTTATTGGCACTGGAGCATGAGAACTACTAAAGCAGGTGATGATCAAAAGCTAAAACAAACCTTCCTGTTATCTTTCCAAAACACAGATTAGAAACATAAAAAAGATGTGGCCTGCAGTATCTCAAGGAGAAAAGTATTTCAGACACAGGCATTGTAAAATTACTACGCCTACCTTTCATACTCCAGGTCAACTTTGTAAGAGCCTTCAGTCACACTTCTGCCATTGCTAGATATACTCCAGTGAAGTGTCCAGATGGCCCTGTGTCTGGATTGCTTTGCATCCAGGAAAAGCAATTAGAACTACACTTGTAAAGGAAGGCATTGAAGGAACCCAAGTGGGAAGGAGAAGAGAAAGCAATACATTTGCAGAGTACAGAGTAGTTCTCTTTGTAAACAGGTATGTTACTGACAAACCAGAGGAAAATGCAACCAGAGTTTTCCAAGCTGGAACACACATCTTGACAATGAAGTCCTGGATTTCAGGAGCGCTCACGCATTTTGACTTAAACAGTTGTCAGACAATACTTTTTGAAAGGATTGAAACATTCTTCCTCACCGCACCCTATTGTTTCTGCATTGTTGAAACTCCTTTTCAAGAGGAGAGAGGGAGGAGTGCACTCATCAGAACTGGTTCACAACCAGTATCGCCAGTGTGGTGGGAGGTACACTGTTTAAATCTCCATATGCTTCAAAAGTCATTGTCCCCAAGTCTGTTTTGCTGAAGAGAGCATGTCAGTCAGCCTTAAACTGCAAGAAACAAATGATCCTGAAGAGTCCAACATCTCAGCACTGACTGTGTTTTTAAAGGCAGTTCCTTTTGGTCTAAATACAGTTTGATGAGGAAGATATGCTGAAACCAACAGAGGCAGAGCATTTGCTGACTCCAGAGCGTCCTTGCCCACCATGCTAGCTGCTGTATGTTGCTCTTCCAAGCTTCTCTTTCTGCCATGCTTTTTGTATAGAGCCTACACAGTTGCTGTAATTTGCAGATTCTTACAGTACCTGCATTCCTTAATTTCACTTTTATCATAATTTACAAATGCATGTTGTCAGATTTAAAACAGAAGAACTGAAAATTAAATTAAAACACTCATCATATTAGTGAGGCACTATGGATGTATTGGTAGCAAGCACTAGAGTGTAACTACATTTTTTATAATTCTTATTTTGTAAAGTTAATTTTTAGCCAAATATGCTTTGTCGGGATTATGAAGAAAAACACATTGTCTGCAAATCTCTGTTAGTGTTTGGCTATATGTGTATCCATAAACCTAGTGTTAACTAATTGCAAAATTCAGATCTGGGAACAGATTTTATTTTAAATCACTCCTAAATTTCAGGATGCTCAGATTTGAAACGCACATTCAGGGGCATGCCTACTTGAAACAAACACCATGTATCTAAATATATAAACTAATCCTTTGTTGACCTACAAGCACCCCTTCTTTAACCTTACCCAGAGAAGTATGACTCTCAGGTGGACCTTTAAGGTGTTAGAGGCAAAAGAACAGATCATGAGCTGAGATTGTTTATGTGCATTTGTTCTGGGTTTGTAAATCAGTGCTGGAAACCACTTCTTTCTATCTGTACAAGCTCTCTACCAGACAGATTACTTTTTTCCCTGACCAAAACAGAAGTATCTTCATAGACCAAATTCCCAACTTGTGAGAGAGGCACAGAATCACAGAATTCAAATGAAAAATATTTCAATTCAGCATATTCCAAGCTCTGCATAATCATTCTTTTCAAGGCCACATCACCTTTGGTCTTCCTGTAACAAGGTCATCTTGTCTGTGAGGAAAGCCTTTGCATCATTTCTTCCTTTAAGTTTTCTGCAGATATTTAAGTTCATGAGAAACATTACTTCTGCTGGTGAAAGGGAATTCTAGGAATTATGAGGGAAAATTCCCTATTCCATATAATCACAGAATCATTTAGGTCGGAAAAGATCTATAAGATCATCAAGTCCAACCATTAACCCGGCACTGCCAATTCCACCACTAAACCATGTCCCTGAATAGCATATCTACATGTCTTTTAAATACCTCTAGGGATGGTGATTCCATCACTTCCCTGAGCAGCTCATTCTATTGCTTGACAACACTTTCAGCTAATAACTTTTTCCTAATATCCAACCTAAACGTCCCCTTGAGGTCATTTTCTCTTGCCCTATTACTTGTTACCTAGGTGAAGAGATTGATCCCCACTTAGCAGTTGTAGATAGCAATAAGGTCACCCACAACCCTTCTTTCCTCCAGGTTAAACAACTCCACCTCCCTCAGCCACTTTTCACAAGACCGATTGATGGGGCTGGAAGGGAGAGTGCAGAGTGGGGTCTCTGTGGGAGGACCCTGGGCTATGGGAAGCCCTAGGGAAGAAGAGGTAAACGTGGTAGTTCAAGTAAACCTCAAATAACTTCTTTGAGCAGCAAACTGCTGACATCTCACCAGTCCTGCACTGGTGTCAGATATAATGCTAGTTTTGATGTGAGCCAAGGGAAAGAAGAGGAGGAGAGAGAAAGAGGAGAGATAATAGAGCAAATGGATGGACAGAGGGGAGACTAGTTAAAAAGACTACATTTTTAAGTGTTCCTCCTCTGCCCAGTTTCTTTCCCAGGTTCTGTTTTCCATTGATTTTTAGGGCAGGTATTAGTAAAAACAATTCCTGTCACTTATACGGTAAGAAAAGAGACCAAAGAAACCAAAAATCCCTAAAAGGGAATTGAATCTCTAAGAGAAAGGGTAGCTAGGGTAAATCTCATGTATTCAGAAAGACAACCAACAAAGTTTAGGAAAGGTAGAACTTCGGCAGTTGCTAAAAGGAAGCTTTTCACCAGCTCAGTTGGACTGCTCTCACTCCTCTCCCCCAGCCTCATCTGATGACTGAGAACTTTTCCTAAGATTGTTCTGAGGTTAGGTGATTTGTTCTGCTGTCTTTCAGAAACAATTAAAAAAAAGGTGTAGATCACTTTCACACCACGTGTCTTAAAACTGGAGCAAAACATGTTCCTAAGCTGAACCCTGAAAGACAGGTTAGCAGATGTGTCTGTTCTGACGAGTCCCTGTTTCAGTAAAGCCTGAGTTGCTTACAGAGGCATTGCCTTTCTGCACAAAGTAGCGTATTTTCAGCGGCGCAGCCTTGCCACCACCTATGTCTCTGGCTGCTCTTTCACATCCCTGTATTGCAATTCACACTTTACTGGCTGTGCTGCCAGACCCGTCCTCAGCATCCTGCTGTAAACCAGGAGTGAAAACAGTAACCAAATCCAGGATCTGTGTTCACAGTGGCTTTACCTCAGAAGCCATCAAATCCTGGAGTGCTCTCAGAAGCACATAGTACCCAAGCTGAGTGCCTGCATCTGTACTGAACTGCAAGATGAGAGAAGATTGTTCAGGTTATGCCAATCTCATCTACTTCTGGTGAGAATCTAAACACTCATTCAAAGTTTGAATAAAGACTATCTAAATTTAGCCTATATTTAACTCATGACAATGACAGCTGCTGTGTTCTGTAACAGTGTGCTCTGCCTATGGAGTGCTTTCTTTTCTATCTTTGGAGGGTTGCAGCCTCTGTGTGTACAAAGCAAGCCTAAAGAATGGAGCTTGTACTGTTTATTATAGACACATTCACAGCTTGTTCATAAGATCCCTCATATATGTAAGATAAAAATACTACTTTTATGGTTTTATGTCACATTGAAATGTATATTTCATTTCTGTTGTGTCTGGAAAGCTTCAGTAGGTGAAAAACTCTTTATAGGAATTACCACCTTTTTAATTAGATTTTGAACGTGTACTTGCTTTTCCCAGGTGTGCTGGGAGAACTGATTCATCACTGGACCTAGAAATTGAATGCTTGTGATCAGTGTATATAGTGAATCTCATGGCCCTGTACGTACCCATTTTCTGGGGATTCAGACTTGTGCGCATGTAAGAACAGACTAGGAGCCAGGTTCTCCTGAAGATGGGTCATATATGAATAATCAGTAGCTGAGAAAATAGAGCTTGTGTGGGGGAACCTTTGGTTTACATCTCTGACCAGGTTGGTATTTACTTACTTGTACCAAATATAATTACTCCAGTAGGACAGATGGCATAGACTAGTCAATGCATGGTATTTGGGATACCTCCTCTTATCCCAGGCAGCATCACTCTGCCAGTGCTTCCCTTTCCTAAAATGGCACATGAAAAGTTCCAGTTTTTACAAAGCACTATTTTGCAATTAAATGCTTCCAGCCCTACCTAGTCACAAATGAATAGTTGTTCTCCTGGTTAGTTATACACTGAAATTCGTGCAACATTTTGGATTTCAAGATGAGTGGTGGCATGTGTCCAGCTCCCCTGCTGAAATATTCTGTCAATATTGTGAGGGTAGCGTGTTTTTGATAAGAGCAGATCTCTTTCTAACTTTATGGAGTTTCAAGTTGTTCTTAAAATTCTCACAGAATGCTGATCACTGCAACAGCTAAATGTGGATTCTAATGCTGCTAATTAAGGTAGGTTTGGTGGGGCTCTGCACAGGTCATGTCACAGGCAGGAGAAGTGCACTAGCCCAAATCCTCTGGGAGGAATCCTCCTTTCATCTTTCCAGCTATGGCAGGGGATGCCAGAGGCAAGCTGTCCCTTGTGTGGCACGGGCTCCATGCTCATGTTGGATAGTGCAAGAGACTTGTTAAGGAAATGCTTTTGGGTGAAAAGACTGCTGAGCCAACAGAGAAATCTTCCTCTGCTCCCCACCTGCCAGTGTATGCACACTGCCTCTTATCAAGCTTCAAAAATACCCCAACCACAACAAAAGATCAAGTTGCCTTCAAATGCCATCCACCTCTACAGACAATGACAAAGATGCAAGGATTTCAGGAACTTTTGGCTGCCCTGACACCAGCCACGCACTAAGAGTGAATGGGATAAACAGAGGCAACCGGATCCAGACAGAAGCAAAGTGCTGAGGCATATGAACATGGAAACTCAAGGCATTATATACACATGCAGTTTCTTCCCATTCTTTCTACAAGAAACTGGACTGTCCCGAATTGTCCTTGAGGACAAATAATACAGGTAGCTAGTGAATTCCATCTTAGAGACTCCACTACAAGGCCCATGGGGGAGACCTAGTACTGATTTCCATTTCTGTTAACTGCTTTTCAAAACAACATGCCTTTTATGAGAAACTTGTCACAAGCTTTTTGGAAATTCAGTTTGTGATATCACTAGATCATTGATACACACTCAGTGACCACTGAGCTAGCTCCAGAAGATTTGTCAGGCACACCACACAACATTATATTATACTTTTTAGTGTCTTTTTAGCTTATGTCTTTTAGTTTCTTGCTAACTATTCTCCTAATTTTTATGTTCCTTCTTTGAAGGTTGTAGCAGGTTGTTTTACGCCCACAAACATGCTGAATTTGAATGCACTAAGGAGACAATTAGAAAGTAAGATACAGGAGTTACAAGTTGAATTAAATTTTGTTAGTGCTAAGAATTAAATCAAGAACTGTTACTCCGTTTGTGACTTCATCTGATCAGATCCAAATATTTATGAAGCCTAACAATGTAAACACAATGTGATAATAAATTATATAATGACTAATAGTATAATAATTATTAAATTCTGCATATGTAAAACATAATGTAAATAATAATTTAAAATGAAGCTATTGGTATTTAGTTATTAAGATGCATGTAAATTGTAAAGTTTATCAGGAATATTTCAAATAACTGAAACTCATTACTAAGAATAATGAAGGAAATTATGTATAAGCCTGTCCACCAAATAACAAAAGAATAGATGTAATGGATTTATGAAAATCAAAATCAAAGGAATAAACATACATCTTGGCTAAACAAGAAGACCACAGATCTCTAAGTTCCTTTGGAAGCTGACAAAGTACCAAGGAGAAAAACAAATAGTTTAGATGGCTATAAACAACAAGCAACTGCATTAACTCAAGGAAAGGAAGGAATACTTGGAATACCAAGAGAACTCACATTATTTGCCAAAGGGCTATATTCTGTATGAAATATTAGTATCAGCATTCCTCTGTGATTCTTAAAATACTTTGAGTATGTATTATGCTTTAGCAGGAAGGTTGGACTAGATGAGGTCCCTTCCAATCCCAACCATTCTGTGATTCTCTGATTGAACATAGACTATCATGCTGATACTTTAATGGTCTTTCCATCTCACTAGGAAAGTCACTCAGTGGACAATTAATCAAAGATTTTCTGACTCTCCATTCATATCATGACTTCAAGATTGTTGTTTTTCTTGGGCAGAAGCAGGCTGGAAGGTTCAGAGACTTCCACTGAAGTGAAGCATATATAATAAAAAGGTAGGTAAAACTGAAACTAGGGATCTTGCTACTTCTGTTTTTGCAGAACTAACCTGAGACACTTTTCAATAACCTTATTTTCATTTAATGAAAATACAGGCCATTTTCAAGTGCTCCCCAGACAGGCATGTAGATGCTTACTCACCCATAATCACTAGTCACCTTTTTCCACATTTAGTCTGAGAGATTCTACTTATGGCTGGTCTGGGACACTCCACAGTCATTTAATCAAAATGGAAATTGCCCATACTCCAGTCTAATACTTAATTACTTCCTTTCAAAGACAGTTACAACTAATTTGCTCTCATCTGTGGGAATGTTTTAGAAATAGATGCCTATTAAACTAACCAGCTTGGACAGCTTCTCATCCACTCAGTCCCTGGAAAGACTTATCTTCTGTTATGTCATCTCCAAGGGAAGCATCATGCAGGTCACTTCCATATGTTCTGCCTCAAAGAGAGAATCCTTGAAGTGAACCATTGGCAAATCAGCAAAACAGCATTTGCCAGGTCTGTGGCACTGCTGGTGAATAAACTGCTTACAATGATACAGACTCAAAAACAGAGGGTACTGGCAATGTAAAGGGAAATTACATATGAGAAAGTCTATACAAAAATTTAGGATAGGCAGGGAGGTAAAATACCGTAAAGACGATTTCCGTCATTGGCATTACAGCAGTTTTTTGTCATGGAGCTGCAGCTGTACTCCAACACATCTGTCTCCTTGCAGTGAAGACATATCACTTGGCCATCTCCCTTCCCAAGTTCACGTTCACAGCAATAACCCTACTTTCCAAGTATTTTAGGATTTATTAGTAATACAGTCATGACTTACTTTGCATTCCTGTTCCTCCAGAAGTTACACTACTACTACCTTCTCTCTGTTTTCAGTGAATGGACATACATGTCCAAAGCAACCTGTGGTGTTTTGAAGGCTGTTTTACAACCATTCCTTGTAAAGAACATAGCTTAGGAGATACATTCCCCAGAGATAGCCTCAGTAAGGAAATTCAGAGCAAGATCTATAAACCCTGCAACACCATCTAGAGAAATCTGTTTCTCTCCACTGACTATGGAAGCCCTTAAGGACATTAACCATCATCTCCACTAGACATGTAAATATTTCATGGTGCCCAACATGTAAAAAGGGCTGCAGGTAATAGCAACAGAATTAAGAGCTATACAACACCAGCAAAAAACTGACAGTGAACTTACTCTGAAAACTTTTTCCACCCTTGCAATACCCTTCCCAAAGATGGTTCCAAGTTGGTCTCCAATCCCAGCCAGCAAGAAGCCAAACAGTGGAATCCCAAAGATGGCATACAAGATGCAGAAAACCTTGCCTCCAACAGTGCTTGGGGCCATCTTCCCATACCCTGAGGAGAAAAACAATTGTCAGACTCTCATAACTTATACACAGCTTTTTAGAAAAAAACTAATAGGATTTAAAAAACTGATCTTCCTGCAGGCATATCTGTAATTCCTATTTATAGACTTTCCATGTCATGATGTCATTTGCAGGCATGCTACTCCCTGTTATTTCATTCTTCTTTCAGCCTCAGTTACCCACATTTTCTATAGATTCAGCCTATCTAAAATTGTTGTTTTATTAATTAATCTATCTTGACATCATGGCACAAAAATCCCTCCATGCTGGCCAAGTGCCTGCATGCTGCTGCTCCTGTTGGCGTGTGCCAATGGTTTCCTGATGGGAGTGTGATTCACCTGGAAAGAATCATTTTCAGTGGTTAGCTCATAATTTCCTAAGCCCCTCATCATACTGACCAGCTGCTCTGCAGCCTCCAAACTGTACCCACACTATGTAAATCTGCCCTTGAACTCTTTATTCAGTAGAATATTATGACTCCAGTAGCCATAGTATTTCTGTTAAAATGTTACAGAGAAAAAACTCCAAGAATTGTGACAGTAATATTTGCAACTTTTTATTTAAGATCAGGTATCTTTATTGAAATGTTATAAATATTTGGATTCTAACTATACATGAGTACTAAAATATTAAAAATTATCACACAATCACAAATCACTGATAAAATAAAACACCCAGAGAAGTGGAGATCTAAGAGAGTATCTGGTCCTCATCCTGTTAGGTTGGTGACACTGGCACTGGATGTATGTCTCTGTCACGGGATGGTGAAAGAACTATGCTGACACACAACACTGTGCATCCCATAACCTACTGTCCTTTTCATGATCCCAGATTTCTTCTAATAGTCCAAAAAAATCCAGGCTCCACAGGTCACTGGACTGCAGTTGACCAGCTAGTCTGCTGAGTTTCTACCTAAGAGGAGCCCTAACAGGCCTCTCTGGTGGATAAACTAAAGTCATTTTCATGCCCTGACAAAATACACAGACTTTATGCAGCCTATAAAAGTCTCATTCATGAAGAATTTAGAACAACTATGGGCAAAAAACCAAGGTCTTTTCAATATATTATTTAAATAGCAGATGTCAATGAATATACCTAAATAAACTATGCCTACATAGTGGCATTTATTTTAATGAGTAATTTAAAAGCTTGTCACTTGGGTCTATTGAGTAAACAAATATTAAGAAAGGGTTTTCTTACATTTGAATCAGAAATGTTTCCTTTCTTGCCACCTGTTGGTTTTATGCTACCATTAAAAATACATGGTAATGTAGCTTAATATATAGAGGAACACCGGGAGGCTCTATACAATCACTCTTCCCTCCTCACTGACAACAAAGAAAAGGCATGAACCAAAGGCACAGACTCCAGTTTGAGATGATCACCACAGGAAATCTTTTCATTTCCACAGGATTTTTTTGTTCTAATACCTGCATAAAAAAAGCCTGCAGAATTCAGTCAGACTCTCACACTTCAATGAAGGGCTATGTGATTGTCAGGTTATTTGTCTGTACAGTCACCAGTGTGTACATCACAGCTTTAATGCGGAGAATCACTTTATCCACTATTTAAAGAAGAATAACACTCAAAGGCAATGCAAATAAAGAGCAACAATTTGCCAGTTGTTTCCAAATAATCAGGTCTCTTGCTCTGTATGACAGCACTGAGATCAAGCTTAAAATTGTAAAACTACTGTATAATTATTAGGGGATTAACTTTATCATCAATGTTATTGGTTTATTTTTTTCTTCCTTCAGACTATCCTCTGAAATTCCAGCTGGTTGAACATTCTTCAAGAGAGGAACTGGCTTACAGAGGAGAGAATAAAAACCTTAGGATATCTAAGGCTAACATTCAGAGATTAAGAGACTTATTACATGGGACACAATGCATGGGGAGACAGATGATAAGGGCATGAATTATCTTAGTAAAATTAGTGGTTCTAGAAAAGTGAATAGAGCAGTTCAATATATCCCTTCATTTAATACAGAAAAATGCGTCAATAATTCAAGGCCATGAAATCTAGAAATGAAAAAACGGTGGATTTTTTTACACAATGTATAATTTGTGGAATTCCATCCAATTATTAATATGAAAGCAAGTAAGGATTTTAAAAAGGATGTAATACTTATGGGAATATATTTCCAGATACAGAGAGTAGGGTATGAGAAGAATTGCTGATATTGAACTTCAGAGCATAAGACAAAATTAGCTGATGTACTTAGGAAGAAAGTTACCCTTATGGGCAAATTCATCTATAACATTAAAATCCAAATTCCCAACAACCATAGAATTATTTCACTGGGTACTGCTTCTTGATCTTTTTAGTGAAAATTCAGACTGTCTGCATCTACATCAAGAACAGGGTTATAAAGCCTGCATCAGTATTACCTGTTTTCAGCTCAGCATTGCTGTTCTATCCTAATTGTGTAAACTGCTTCTGACACTTCCCTAGAGACCCAATGCCCTTGGCACACACCAGAGGCATGACTTCTGCAAACTGAGAGGAATATGGTTCATCTGTTTTATTTCTTTGTGGTCTACCTTCCTCAAATTTATTTTATTACCCAGGTCTCAGTGTGACTATGTATTTTAAAAAATAAACATACCTATAGTTGTGATGACTGTTCCAGCAAAGAAAAAGGCACCTCCAAGGTCCCAATGACTGCTGGTGTTAGAGGAAGGTCCTACAGGACTGACTCCTGCATTATCAGCATCAACTGCATGCTGCAAAGAGACAACAAATCAGCCTTATGCATGTCTCACTGTATCCTATGCAAGTTGGTATAGGCTACAAAGGGAAATTTCTAGGACCATGGAAACAGCTTAGGTTTAAGCTTTCAAATATGTCCTTAAAGTATAGTAGCATCTTCTGTACACAAAAGTTGAATATATGACTGAACTGAATAGCCATTAAGGTGGAAGAAAGATACAATGCATAAACAAATGACAAAAGATATAAAGCACTTGAGAAGCAGAGGACTGAAATCACAAATTGATTCATAAATACCATTCTTGAAGCAAGTACTGCCAAAGGAAAAATTCCCCAAGGGGAATAGCTGATGTTAGAAGCAGCTAGAAGGGTGGTAAATACAAATAGCGTTTGTGAAGTCAACTGAAGTTAGTCAGCCAAGGATTTTAATTCCCAGACAATTAAAAATTGATTAAATTATATTTTATGCTAACTAGAGAAAAAATACAGTGTGTATGTGTGTGTGTATATATATATATGTATATCCCATTTGAAATGAACAAATAAGATAGCTATGGAGACATCATGAAACAACTTTGTGATCAGCTCAAACTTCCCAGTTGCCACACTGGACAGGATCACATGTCCACAAATACAGCATTATACAGAGATTCCCAGCCAGTGCTTGAATGAACAATATCTTGAACAGAACTTGAAGCATATGTACTGCTTCCTGTCACTGTCCTGTGTCTCATATAGCACTGAATACAACCAGGCAGACATACCAGCCTGCTGAATGTTTGCTTAGGAATTTCTAAAAATGCACCATAATGTATCATGGGGACATACACATTTACTTTTCACTGTAGATTCACAGTCCAAAGGAAGATAGAGCTAAATACATCAGTATCCAATGCACAGAAATAAATCTCTCATCAGCATTTGGCATTTTCATCTGAATTGCTCTAAGTTCACTTTTGAGATGTCCTTTGGCACATATTCTCTAGTTGCTTGTAGATCTCATGCAAGTTACTGTCCATCATGGAGAAATTCAGATCGTACTCAGGAACAACAGCTAAAATTACTGCCTTCATCCTTCACAAATGTTCATAACTAAGTTTAATTTCCACAAAACCACTGCAAAGGGACCAAGCTTCTCTCTTTCTGCCTCTTAACATTTCCAGCTCTTGGCCTTTCTCCCATTTTGCTCCAACCTCACTCTGTTCTGCTGTTATCACACTACTCACACTGCTGCCAGATCTTTTCCTCTTCTCTCACTCTAATATTTGCTCCTCCTTCTAAATATTGCCACCAGTCTTTAGCCTTGGTAGTTTCGGTGAACTTCTTGCTGGGCTCAACAGGAGAAGCAAAGTGCTAGCTATTACATCCTCTCTTTCTTTGTCTTTGTCCACAAAAAATTTCCACCTATCGATACAGGTTTGTTTTTACTTTTTCCATTTTTAACCACTTCTTTTTTCCCTCTGACTTATGATCTATAAATTTTCACTGTGATTTTATCTTTCACCTTTTTCTATACAGTCCATGTGCAAAGCAAGGGTAACCATTATATTTTACCATTGTCCCACCTGTTTATGTTTATGATTTCTCTCCTGGTCTTCTCTATAACCTCACATTCTCTTGTGGTTTTAGCACTGACTTTTAAATACATCCATCTAACACCACTTCTCTCCCTAGCCTTCATGATTCACTTTTCATTAGTCTCTTCCTTCCAATGGCTTATTTATCACGTTTTTCTTTTCTTCCCCTTCCATTTTGCACTTTTTCTCACTCTTTTTTTGCCTATATTTCCAACTTACTTCATGCTCATAAATATTCCTCTACTGCTTTTTTAGCTTGGGCTAGATTCAGCTAATCTACTTCCAGTTTTTAGTTATTCATCACGTTACCACACAAAAAGAGAAAGGAGTGGGAGAAGAGGCACATGGGCAAGAACAGAGACAGCTAGATCTAAAGAGATCAGTATGGGGCAGCCTTTTTTAAAAGCAAAGTGGCTACATGCCAGGCTAACCTGATTGTGAAACTACAGCACAATCAAGCTCCAGGCTGGACTGGTTGCATTTCACATGGGCAGAAAGCCAGGGTTCCTCAGGCACCTGTCCATACCTCAAAAAACAAGGATATAGAGAAAGGAAGTGTTTAGGACCAAACCCTTTGAAAGGGCTTCTGTACCAGTTGCGGTCATATTGCAGGTGCTGTTAAAGCAGAGATTATTTGTTGGTTTATGCAGAAGAGCATAAATCAGCTTAACAGACAGGTTGCCTGTTTAAATAGGCCATGACACACTGTCAGCTACCCTGGCATGTTTCTTCTGCCAAGGAATGCTGCTTGCTTTCCCTTTCAGTGAGTGAATGTCAGCAAGCTAATTACACTTAAATTGTGTTGGAGTTTATGCAGTTTAGCAAGTCTATTAGGGCCAAACACTAACCCTGAAGTGAAGGAGTGTCCCGTTGCCTTAGATAGCTTTGGGATTCTCAGGCTCCCTTCTCATCCTGAACAAATTCATTTTTTCTTTAAAGCTTGACTGACGTCATTCATTTATAAATATCCAACTATTCCAATGCCATATTTTAATACATAGCATTTTGCATACAGCGATGGAAGACAGAAAGCAAGATCAGTGTACAGTTAACAGCACTTAAACAGTTTCAGGTCATGCAACGAGTAAAGGATGCCTTACTACTACCACCACAAGTCCACCTACACAGAAGTATCCTACTAGATGAAAACTGACACAAAACTCAAACAAGGACACTGTCACTGGCAAGACTCTCCCAATTCACACAGACCATGACATTTTACAGGTTTCCAATCTGTGAAACTTCAGATAGGCTTTACAGCAATGAACTGAAAAGCTGCATCCTCAAGTTATCTTGGAGTAGGGGAAAAAATTATTTTCAGAGTGCTAACCACTCTGTTGACAAACCTTACATATTTAAGACATTTTAAACTAGTAGTTTCAGCTATTTTTATAGTTGAAGTATCATTGAAAGTGACAGGTCATCAAAGTACCCAAAGCTGTTTCACACTTAATCCTCTCCTGATTCCTTCTTCCTTCTCAAGAGGAGCTACAATCACAGTAAACAAGCACACAATATTTTTCCAGTATACTTTATTAATTGAAAGAGCAATCTTCTTTAATGAATAACTACCAACTTAGGGAAATTCTTCTTTTGAAATGCCATCAACTCAGAGAAGGCAGTAACTTGAAATACCTCAAAGGGATGAAATTGTCTTCCTTGCTGTTCAAGTAATGAATGTATGCTAAAGCCAACGGGAGTAAAGGAAATGAAAAACTACCAAAGTAAATGCAAATATTCGATATTGTTTGTTTTTAAAACCATGTATTTCTGATCACAATTTTCAGTTTGGTTCCCAGTCATTGTACAGATGTGTATTTTACTCTTAGACCCTTTGGTATTAGAATACTACAGTCCCTCTGTAACCAAACAGACATGGTCTGGTGACATGGTCTGCATGGGACTGAAGGCAAATCTGCCAGCAAAAGCCCAGCATTTGTGGTGATACAGGGACAACTGAATCCTGTATTCCCAAAAAGGGTGCAATCCAACTCCATATCAATGTGGAATAGGCTTTATCAATTCCACTTGCTGATATTCAGGCAGCAATATTTAAACACTATGAGGGATGGCCCAATACTGGGCTGCTTAGTTGTTAATATATAGATCTCAAAGCCCACAGAAAGGTAGAAGGAATACTGATCTGTATCACCAGGTGTCAAGAGTTGTCCCCCACAACATAAGGACACAACAGTATTTCTTCTCAATGGATATTAGAACAACGATATTCTCATTATACCAAACAGAAACTACTGGAGTTTCATTGTCCCTGCCCCACAGCACTGTACAAATGTTGGACTCCAGCTTGTTGCAGATCTGCCCTGCCCAGCCACAGGCTCTGTCAAGCTGGGGCCTGACCTGTGGGCTGGTGTCCTGGCCCAGCCTCAGCTTGTCCCGATCCCAGGGGAGGCACCTCATGGTCTGGACTCAGGAGTGTCCCTGACTGCTCACAGCCAGCCATCCTCCCTGGCTGGCAGCAGTGGGGTCCACAGCTGCCATCTCCCTGTCACCTGGTGTGTAGGTGGTCCTCACTGTGCTGGATACTCACAAATCTGATCCTCCTTGGTGTGTGAGTGAGTACATGCCAGTTTTCACTAATATCTTAGGCACATTCTTACATACTTATTTAGATCACTAAATAAGATGGATATCTCAAGAAAAAGTCTAGAGTTATGCCCATAGGCAACAAGATAGCTGGGAGCTCGTGCAGCTGATGAGGAGACAGAAACCTTCTCTGAGAAGAAAGGCCTGGTTCATTTGTTCATGTTTCCGTAATTCCTCTAGTAAGATCCCAAGCACGAAGAAGACAAATCTTTTCCAAGGACAAGTATAGTAGCCTTCTTGAGTGCTGAGCCACTCAAAGGATGTACCAACCCTATGTGTAATCAAGGATAATAATTAAATAAGAAAAAAAGATTCTTGCCATCTTTTTATTACTTCTCGTAATTTCTCTCCACAGATTATGCTAATCCAATAATGATTATCTCCTTCTACAATTCTTTTCCAAGCAGATTCCTATCAAGCATACAAAAAAGTTGTTTCAATTGCCTTTCATGCTCAGATGTTTCTCTATTAGGATTATTAGGATGCTTCTCACTAGCAAGAAGATTTTAATAACCAATTCCTTAATAACTTTATACACCCTACCTCTCTATTTATTCTCGCCACCCCTCAAACAGCGATTAAGGGTTTCTCATTATAAATTCCCATTTATTCACTTTTCCCCAACAGCATTTTTCAAGGACCAAGGCCAGTAATTTTTGTTCAGGCATAATCAAAAGTAATTAGCTTTGAAAGCCCATTCCTTAAATACTTTTGCCTATCTCATAAAGGTCTTTAAGTGGCAATCAGCCAGAGTGATGTACCTACACCTATAGTGATTTGATTGTCACACATGCACTGTGTTTGAGGGCAGACCTACAGCATTCAACAAGAAATATGCACAGAGATGTAAGTCTAAAGGGTTTAGCTCCCTGCAAACTTTTCAGCTAAGTTTTGGAAGCAGCATAGATAAAGGACAGCTGCAGACTTGTGCAGCATCCTAGGTTCAGTCTGTCTCCTCTACAACTGGAGTAGCTCTGGACTGAAGTTAAAAACTAGGGTGCCTGCACCAACTAGGACAGGACCCAAGAGATTTGAACTTTTTTTTCATATCCTTTTAGGGGGAATAATGTAAAATAAAGACAAGGGAAGAAGGAAAGCTGGGGCAAGACAACCTTCAGAGGCACAGCAGAAGACTCAATAATCAGATATTTACCACTGTTTTTTTCATGGTTCAAATAGTCTTTTCCCGTCTTCAGCAACAGGCAACTCTTCCCAATAGTTAATTCAAAGTACTTTTTTTTTCCCTGCTCTATTTAGAGTTTTCTTCTAGCACATGAAAGTTCTTCTCATTTTACATGGAAATACCCTTAAAAGAGAAGCTGGATTACAACACTAGAGAACTAAGCAAGCAGCTGCAAACTGAAAAATCTTTACAGGATGTTTCCTTTCTTCCTTACCTTCAGGGCAAAACTAGTTCAGAACACTAATCAAAAGTGCCTATCCAAAATAAGAGCTCTTACTAATATAATTAGCCAGTAAAGCCTGACTAGCTTATTTCCACCTCTGCTTCTTTTCAGCTTACAGTCTAGCTCTAATGAGTTGCTGTAGTCATTAGTGGACATTGATAATGCAACTTAGTTCCCAGGTGGGTAATATTTTTTATATATATCCTATTATCATTCACACTCTTAAATCAAACCCTGGCGGACAAGGAAAAAGAAAGCAGCCCACCAATAACATAAGTTGCTTCTTACAGCAGCAAGCGACTCCATCTTGCATCATTTTGCTGGGCTCATTATGAAAGCAGGGCTCATTATGGAAGTTTTTACTCATACACAGTGCACAGGATACATAGAAACAGAACATGAATACCCTTATCAGGTCCATAGGAATTACTTTGCCAAAACACCATGATAGTCTTCCTGCCTCTCTTAACGATAGATAAAATCTCAAGTTTCGAGAGGCATAACCTCTCCATTATACACACTGTGTGCATTATTGCAAAGGCAAGATAAGTTGGTTTTGACCACAGCTACTAATAAGCTTCTGTTCTGACTTATAAGAACAAAAGAAAGGTTTGTAGTATGTTAGCAAATGTACCTACCAATGTTATTTTTCTTTTCAACTCTGTGTCTAGTCACTTGAGTTCTGCTATCTTCTGCTATTTGATCTAAGAGGTTCAATACAGCGAAATGTACTTAAATCACCTGAAGTTTTATTATCTTTCAGCATATTCTAGGTTTTAGTTCTCTCCAACTCAAAAGTGTTGATATAGAACACAGGGTTTTGTCATTTTCTTAATCTGCTATTCACTGTTTTCCAAGCTGTAGATCACATAAGGCATTAAATAGTGCACTTGCTTCACTGCAAGAAATATGTTCAGATGCAGAAACGGGCATTAAAAATGTGCAGTTCAGAACTTCCACTTCAGGAGACTGTGGGCTGCACTGTGAAATACTTGGTACTGTTAAGAAAAAGTTACCTATCATTGTATTAGGATTAGACCTGAACCAAAACTCAAGAGACAAATACAAATTCAAAATACTTTGAATCTCCCTAAGGATTTGCACTGCTTTCATCACCATATTACTTCTGAAGTCTATGAATGAACTTCCAAGTCTGGATTCAGCAATTCACAATTGTGCTACCAGTGCAAATATATGCAATTGGTTATTGGAGACAAATATGGAAAGGATGTCTCATCCCCACTAAATTTTAGCAGCTTCCTCATACAGTGCTGTACATCTTCATCAAAGGAGAATCCTTTCAAAGATTGAAATTTAGGCAAAGATATAAATTTTTCCATCATTAGTCTTGTAAGGACCATGATACTCCCTTCCTCTTCTTAAAAGATTGAGAGCCATCCCCACAGTAAAATAATACAAGTTAGTTCTAAGATCTCCCTTTTTGTGTTTTTCCATATTCTCCAAAGCACAGAGGTGAATCAACACAGTCACTCTGGAGAGTATGATCTGTGTTCATCTAAAGGCTTTCAGGTAGACAAATAACATTAATTATTAATATTTCCCCTAGTGATAGCCAGGTGCTGACTGCACACAGCACAGCAGCCAGGACTCATGAAGGTTGCCACATCAGTCTGAACTTACAGTTGTAAAGCCAGATGTAGCATTTGGTGCAATGCAGAAACAGATTGTGCCAGCCAGGGGAATGTCACTTTTGAGATCATCGACATGAAGGCATGAAAGCACAATGTTAACCCCCTGACATTATCTTCACGCAGTGGTTCACTGTTCTTCTCTGCAAGTCAGTTACAATCAGAGCTTTCTGCATCAGCATACCCAACTACATTCCTGGAGCCAGTTTCACCTCTAGACATACAGAAGAATCCAAAGAAAGTTGTTCTTTATTGACAAATCTGTTTCAATATTTCACATCACTCGGCTTTAAGACATTCACATGCTAAGCTGCTAAAGCCCATTTAATTTATCTTTGCAAAATGACTTCCAGTTACCCAGTGTAATGCCTGAGGACATACTGGAATCTCAGGAGATTACAAGATTTGTTCAGAATATCTGCCTTCTAATGACACAGTATGCCTGTTCTTTATTTTAGTGTCACCACTTTTGAGGTGAAAGAAGGAAAAATATTGCGTAAAATAAAGAATCAGTTTTGCTACGTAGCTTAGGCTAGACAATAAGGACTGTTTAGAAATCTTACTGCTGCAGTCACTATGCAGAACTCCACCAACCTGCTGAGGTGCTTTGCTTGTACCTTGTGTGAGTTCTGCTTTCTGCTAGGAAGGAAAGCATTTGGCATATTTTTTACTTGTGACATCCCCATTAAGGGAATACAAATATCTTGCTTTTAGTGTTTTCAAAAAATTCTTTAATTAGCCAGCACACATTATCCAATATCGCTGAACAATATCCAATATCCAATATCCCTGAACCTTGACAGCCTAACATGTTCACCTGTCTTTTGCAAACACATGAAGGATGTGATCTAAGACAACCCTGATCCAAAACCTGTATAGTCACAGCAGTGCTTATAAATTTCATTGACATAGGTGGGTAGATAGACACAAGAATCCAGGAGACAGCTCTGTGTTCTTTCAAACAGCCTGAAATCACAACAGAGCTCTGCTGCAACACCTCAGGGGGAAACACCCTGTGCTCTTGGAAGGCTCAGACACAAATTCAGATCTGAAATATGAGTCTGAAGTTCAACTTTGGAATATATTCCTTAGTATCTAGCATTTCTTATCTAATTTTTATTTATTCCAGGCTGATAGGTTTCTACACGGAATCCTAGAAGATACTCTTTAGAAGTCTTGTAAGATCCATAATACTTTCCTTGTCTAGGGTTTTAATCAATGAAAGATAAATCTATCCTTGAAAGACTTTTTGTGCACTTTACTAGATTTTCCACTTATCCTGCATACTTGATATTGATTTCATTAAAAATTCCATAGCTTTTAATTTACAAGTATTTTCTATTTTTAATGGTATACTTCATCATCCTTCTTTTATTTAAAAGTCACAATAGTAAACTTGTAAGTTAATATACCAGTAAGTTCAGAATTCTTAGCTGAATATTTATTTCAAAAATACCACCTATCATTTTCTGTTTGCTCTTCCAGTTGCCGTGTTTAATTTGGAGGAAGAATTAAGAACTTAACACCTTTCGAAAATTTACAGAGATGACAGGCAAATGTCTTCCAAATTAGCCACCTCTCACAAAAATTTCTTCCAGATACTAAGTTCTGCTTTTCTTTGCACACATCTTTCTTTATTCTAGTGAACACAAGTACTAATCTCTCCACTTATATGAACAGTGACAGGACTCAAACAAATGACATGAAGCTGAGTTGGGAGAAGTTGAGGTTGGGTATCAGGAAAATATTTTTCACTCACAGGGTGGTTGAGCACTGGAACACGCTCCCCAGGGAAGCGATCACAGCACCAAGCCTGACAGAGTTCAAGAAGTGTTTGGACAAGGTTTTCAGGCACATGGTGTAATTCTTGGAATGTTCTGCATAGGGCCAGGAGTTGGACTCCATGATCCTGATGGCTCCCTTCCGATTCAGCTCATTCTATGATTCTGTCTTTACAATGTTTTGGAGAAAGAATTTCTGTTTCTTGAACCTTAAAATGGCTGGGAAACAGTCTGCCCATTCCAAGGGCTTTGTGAACAAAATTTTGTTCCCCACCAACTCAGCTGACCAATGAACCACCAAGCTGTTTATCCTAACTTCCAAGAAGTACTGTCTTCTTCACGTGGCCTACCTGAATCAGTGTCTCCAGCTCTATCTCGTTTACACACGTGTGCTTCCGAAGAAAGTCAGCCTTCTCTAGTGCGATTGTGTTCTTCTGCATACTTTCGAAGGGCTGCTCCAGGGAATGGAAGACGAGTCCTCCCGCCACCAGGTAAACTAACACCACCACAAAGATGACCACTACTGTTTTCCAATTCATGACTGTCTGCAGGCCTTGAGAAGGGGCTTCCATGGAGGCAAAAACAGTGGCTCGTGAGGAAACAGAGAATTGTGGAGATGGGTGATGCCCGTTAGTTTTGGGCTCGGGCTCACAAGCTGGCACTGCTGAGGGAACAGCCACTGAAACATAAAGCAAAAAATCTTATTCAAAATCAAATCCCTTAGGGTGTGACCTTGATCTTCATATACAATTTTCGTCAATACCGTTTTCAAGACTCTCACATAACCATGGTCTTCACATAGATATAATTCACAGATTTTTCTCATCTGGAAGTTTCAACGTCTGCTTTGTTCATCCATACACCAGCCACCTCAAGGGGTTGCTTCACCCATTACCTCTAGAACAGAACAGTCCAGTTATATGTTCCAAAATTTCAGAAATATGCCTCAAACCACTTATTAAAAAAGAACATGAAAATTTTGACAAGTTAGGATTTATATTACACATGGTGATGTTTGCTGAGGGAACCTGGCAGTGATTTATATCCTTAAATCATATTACTAATAGTATTAATAGTGCTAAAAAATTGAACTGTTAATGGTCAGGAATCACTACCTGATCTGATATTGACAGAAACAGAAAATACTTTGCAAACCACTATGCTGTTTGGCTCGCTAACATAAATAGGCCCATATTATTTACACAGATTTACAAAGCCATCACTTCTTAAAGGCTGGAAGCTTCACAAATTTTAGCATAAATCATGTGTCAGCCAAAGCGTACTAGATATCTAGAGGTCAAAGTTACATGCCAAACACAAATATGGGCCTTTCAGCTTGGGACTGAGACGCTATACAGCCCAGATGACCTCAGCAGTACATCAGAGCTAATAAGCCCTGACCTTTAATCAGACTTAATAGCCTGACTGCTGCGTCAAGCTACCAAGGCATCCAAATCAAAGGTGAGTCACCCCCAAATAATTCAGGTGTCTCAGCATCACATTTCCCCACTCTGTGTTGCTAGTGTTAGCAATGGCAGGAGGAGGCCAGGTTCCTCAGCATCCAATGGTATAACGGCACCACGTGTAGGCTTTGAAGATGCTGGATTCATTCTAAACCAAATTCCTGTGTAATCTTACCATGCTGCAGCTGTCACTGGCCTGCAATTTCTTTGAAACTGGATTAATTTATTGCATATCAGACCTAAATCAGATTACAGTTAAAATACAGTGACTTTAGGTGCATTCTCTGAACTTATTCACAATGTGTCTCACTGTTTTGCTTAGAAATTAAAGCAGAAAGATATACAACACCCCATCACAGTGGCATCATAAACCGATTCTATGTAATTGGAACATAAAATGTGATTACACCTCGAGTCTGAAGTGAGCTACAACTCTTTCCCAATAGAATCCATTTTATGATACTGAGAAATTTAAGAACTCAGCTGTTTATTACAGGCATGTTTTCCTAAAAGCAGTACATCTCTGAAGCATTGCATGGAGTATAGAGCTTCCAGCTTACTTGGTAACCAACAAAACACATAAATCTATAACTGCTTTGTTATTAGTATTTCTTTTCATATGTGACTTGGAGTCTCCAGATACCAAATAGATTAGAAAGAATCCAGGATCAGAGGAAAACCTTCTGTGTTTGATTCCTTTTTTATTTATCTCAATTGTCCAACACTCCGTTGCACAGCTGCTCGGTTTACCCATCAAAAAGGTCATTATGGTTCCCAACACTTATCAGCCAGGATGGAGTAATACCAAACTTAAAAGGGTATTTTCTCTTATCTCCAGATACATTTCATGTAAGTTTTAATAACTTGGAGTGACAAATAGGGAGAAGAGTGACGGTGTTAGAAAGAAGTCACATTTTTTGTAAGATATCAATATATTTATTCTCTAAATCTCCTGAAAATATTATTGTAATATATACAGTGAGTTTCAGCAGGAAATACCAGGAAATTATTCAGAAGAAACATAAAATAGTGAGGTTTTGTGAAGCAGTTAGAACGTCTCTTCCTCTGCAGGCCAATATCTGAAATCTAAGTTACAACATCTGAGTACTCCCAAAGTGGCTCAGCTGATGTAACCATGTAACGCAGCTTCCATGGATTCCATTGAATTCAATTAATTTGCACTAGTTAGAGCCAATAACTGCAGTGTGTATTGTGAATCAACACAAAATCTTCAAGCCTCAGGGCTGATTTTGCACACTTGAGATTCCTCAGCAAAATAGACTCAGGATTCAAGGCTCACGTGGCAAGAAGAGAGCACAATTGATGTGAAAGAAACAGTATGCTACGATTTTTTTAAATAGCTATCCACCTTACCACAACTGGCATAGTCCAATGCAGGCTGGGTGAGCCTTTCAGGAGAAAGAGATACCTGCCTTTGATATCCCAAAAATGGAAGTCAAGAGGATGGAATTCAAGAGCTGGTAGCAAGAAAACAGCTTTTGTGAGTTGTGTTTTCCTCTCTGCTAGTATAAATGTTGTTTCTTATTCAAATCATGTTTCTGGCAAAGTGTTAATAAAAGCTTTACAGTAAAATCATGGCCTCTTTGATTCTGTCTTCTTAGAAAAATGTGTTGTACTGATTTAAGAACAAGATGGACAGTTCAGTGTAGAGAATGTAAAATGTTCTTATAAATATTTTCTCACTTAAGCAGCTCAGTGGATTACTGCGCTCAGCTTGCTTATCTCTAAAATAAAATATAACTCTTTTCTGAAGAACTGTGTTTGTCTTTCATTTTCTATTAGTAATAGCTACCCTAAGTGAATGTAGAACTGTTGATTCTGAAGTATTTTATATTATATAAACAAACACACAGGATGACTCTACCAAAGCAGCGAGTATAACAGATGTATAACAGAAATGGTCTTCTAACACAGCTGATGGACAGGGCACGACTGCAGTCAATACTCAGAGATTTTAAGCACCAGTTAGGTGTTGAAAAAACAGTGTAGATACTCCATCTAGCAGCTCTCCCAATCTCTACAAGACAGTGGGGTCAGTGACTAAAGCACATGGTAAAAAGTCAGAAATCCTGATTTCTAATTAGAACACGGCCTCTGTGAAACTGTGCTCTCACAAAAGAGCTGCCATTTGTCTTTAGACCATGGTTTCATCAACTGCGAAGAGATAAAATAGTGCTTATTCTTCTAGCAAAAGTGTCGTGGAAGAGTCCATGTCTGAACATAAAACATAAACTTCCAGAAGTTTAACAAGTAGTTTTACTAAAATCAAAGAATGGACTACAGTAGCAATTCAACAATGTGAAGAGGTATGTAAATAGTTTAAAAAAATAAAGGCATACATAAATTCTTGGATTTGTAGAAATAGTTTAGACATGTTTACAATAAATGCAGAACAATCCCTACTTCACTTGCTCATGTTTTTTCAAAACAAGCGGGTGTCAGAACAGCCTTTTTCCAGAACAGAGTCTTATCCATATGTCTTTGTTAAATCATATCAAAGAAGACTTAATCTGCCTCAGTGAGAGTGATGACGAATCTGTACTCACATGCATGCACTATATCAGCAGACAGGTAATCTCAAAGGAACAGGAACCCTCAAATTAACACACCAGTGTTTCCAAACAGGCTTTATCCCAGCAAAAGGATGCCAGAGGGGAAAGAAAGGTGAATTCCTGATTATTTGGATAAGCTTCCAAATAAAGCAACTGAAGACATTGATGTTACAAGTGAAATTGCAATGTTAGGATCTGTACACTTATTCACATCCAAGATCACCACGCTACCTGCACTTGTACTGGCTAACAGCAAAGCCAGGGCTCCCACTGATATGTGAGGAGCTTAAATACCTGAGAATTCTGCTAATATTGATGCGAATTAAGGAAGCAAAACTTTCACTCACTGTCAAGATGACAGGGGCAAAGGTTGACTGGCTGTAGTTGTAGGTGGTTCCCTTGTAAGATGAACAGAAGGCCCAACTGTCGACCAGGCCCAGACCATAGGGGTGTCTGGTGCCTCCTGGAGCCTGGGTTACAGACGTCTCCAGGACACTTCTCAGCCTGGTGTGGCCCTCAAACTACTGCCCGTTCCTGATTGTCCATGCAGGGGTCGAGGAAGTCGCCACACATGGTCCGAGGTTAATCAAAATGGACTTTTGGGCCTTCAGACGTTTGGCCAGGGAATCCGGAGCATGAGTTATAGTCTCCTCTGTAGTGACAGTTGAAGGCAGCAACATGGGAAGAAACGGACAGACTGAGTCTATGGCTCCATGGCTGGTATCACCAAACCCAAAATTTTGGGGGTTTTGACAATGAAATGGCCTCCACAGCACCAGGCATGTCGGCATCAGACAGGACTCACTTTTCTCAGCAAGAGAGGGAGGAGAGTCTTTGCTCAGGAACTAGCAAGGCTCACAGGCAGAGCTTTAAACTAGATTTAAGGGGGGAGGGACCCAATATCAGGCTTGACGCTGGCCAGCTGTAGGATTATATGCAAACAGACAGAGACAGGGTGCTGGTGAGGGCACTTTGCCAGTCACTCCAAACTGTGCTAGGCACATTGGAGCACACCAGAAGCTTAGGGACATAAACCGGTAAGTCCTGAGGTAACAGAAGCCACAGGAAAACACCAGGGCAATATCTCAAAGGAATAATGGGGTGTTCCTCTGGGAAGGCGACACAGCAGCCCAGCAATCCCCAGGAGCAAGATGTTGGACAAGGAAGGCAAGAGACTGGCATAGCTGAAGCTAAGTAGGGAACCGCTGGTCAGACTAAAGGTAAAGAAGCAAATTAACAGACACTGAAGACAAGGACAGGTTACCTGGGAAGAGTACAGAGATGAAGGTCAGTTGTGTAATGATGGGGTGAGGAAGGCCAAGGCATCTCTCTGTGCCTGGGAAGATCGTGAAACAGATCCTCCTAGATGCTGTGCTATGGCACATGGAGGACAGGGAGGTTATTTGGGACAACCAGCACAGCTTCATCAAGGGAAAGTCCTGTCTGACAAACCTAGTCACCTTCTGTGATGGAGTGACAACAACATTGGCCAAGAGAAGGGCTACAGATGGTTATTTATTTGCACTTCTGTAAAGCCTTTGACATACAACATTCTTCTCTCTAGACTGGAGAGACCTGGATTCCATGGGTGGATTGTTAGATGGATAAGAAATTGGTTGGACAGTCACATCCATGGGGTACTGGTCAGCTTAGAGTCTCAATGGATATCAGTGACAAGTGGTATCCCTCAGGGGTCCATATTGGACCAGTGTTATTTAATATCTGATTTCATGACACAGACAAAGGGATCGAGTGCACCCTCAGCAAATTTGCAGATGACACCAAGCTCAGTGGTACGGTTGACACACCTGAAGGACAAGATCCATCAGAGCAACCTGGACAAGCTTGAGAAGTGGGCCCAGGGGAATCTCATGCAGTTTAATAAGATGAATTGCAAGACACTGCACCTATGTTGGGGCAACTCCCTACATCAGTACAGGCTGAGAGATGAACAGATGGAGAGCAGCCCTCCCAAGAAGGACTTCAGGGTGCTGGTGGATGAGAGGCTGGACATGACCTGGCAGTGTGCATTAGCAGACCAGAAAGCCAACTGTGTCCTGAGCTGCATCAAAAGCAGTGAGGCCAGCAGGTCAAGGGAGGGGATTCTGCCCCTCTACTCTGGTGAGACCCCATCTGGAGTGCTGCATCCAGCTGTAGGGTCCCCACGGACCTGTTGGAGCAAGTCCAGATAATGGACACCAAGATGATCAGAGGGATGGAGCACCTCTACTATGAGCGAATTGGGTTTGTTCAGCCTGGAAAAGAGGCTTCAGGGTGACTTAATTTTGGCCTTCCAGCACCTGAAGGGAACCTACAAGAAAGATGGGGAGACTTTTTACAGGGGCATGTTGTGATAGGACAAGGAGGAATGGCCTCAAACTGAGAGTAGGTTTAGATTAGATATTAGGAAGAAATCCTTTATCGTGAGGGTGGTGAGGCACTGGAACAGGTTGCCCAAAGAAGAGGTGGATGTCTCATCCCTGGAAATGTTCAAGAACAGTTTGAAAGGGGCTCTGAGCAACCTGGTCTGGTGGAAGGTGTCCTTGCCAATGGTAGAGGGGTTGGAACTAGATGAACATTAAGGTCCCCCCTAGACCAAGCCATTCCATGATTCAACGAGGATTAACCCCACTGAAGCAGTTCACAGTCAGACTAGATGACTGTTGTAGGTTCCTTCCAACTGAAATATTCTACTCTAAAGCAACACTATGTAATAAAACACTGGAGCTACTGAAGTAATGCACCATAAGACATTGCTTTAGGTCAAATATTGTCCTTTACTACTGCAGGTATGCTTTTCTTCAGGAGACCGATGTTCCTAAGAACTGGTTAGACTTATTTCTTTACAGCAGCAGGGTGACCTACATAACCTGTTAAGACTTTGTAAAATAGTTCTAATTTAAAAAGAAAATCTCCAGACAGGTTCAAAGAACAGACACCTCAGAACAGCTTCAAATAAGAACCAAAATGCTGAGACAAAGTTAACTGGCTTTTGACTACTAAAACATTAAAACGTGGCTTTGCCACACTGATCTATATCCTGGCAACTATCTTACCCAAATATGCCAAGAACACAGGAGATACCAAAGAAACCTGGTTTAGAGGAGAGTTTCTCAAATGTAAACCAAATGTAAACCAAACACAATTTTTTAAAATAAACACGTCCTCCTCTGGACAACACAATTTCTGTCTGCACATTTCTAACTGCAAAAAAATGTAAATCAGGTGTAATAGAGCCTTATTTAGTACTTCATTTTCTTCCATATCCCTGTGTTACATGGGCACGCAGGAATGTATGTACATTTTAATGAGAGTATAGCAGAGAGTTCTTGACACATCTAATAAAAATGTTGCTTTCACAGGACTCAGCACAGAATTAGATAGAGACCATATATACTTATGCATTCATAAACTCAGCAGCTGGCTTTAAGTTTGAAACATGAGGTGATCAAAAATGAAACCGGACATTTGATACCCCATTTTAGTGGCTCCATTCAAGGAAGACAACAAGGTACTTTTGGCTCAAGTAAAAAGGCTCGTTGATGTGCATCTGAAGGTAAGTACCAATATGTTTCCCCACAATCCTAATAATATGAGTGGAGGTTTTTTTAAAAGAAAAGAAATTATGCATTCTTGAAATGTTTAAATAGTCAAGTATCCAAAATTTCCCATGTCTTCCTTATGTTTGAATTAAAACTAGAAATTTAGAATTATAAAGCAATCTTATCATACAGTTCACTTTCACTGAGAAAATTCATGAGTGAATCATCCTCCCTACAGCTTTCCCAAGATCCTACATTGGGTTATCAACACTTCTGCATCCTTCCTATAGCACTACTTAATAAGCCAGCATTTCTTCCTGAAGTAATTTAAAATATGACATTTTATCAAGTGTATGATGTTTCAGAACAGAATCCTGGGGCACCAAGGCTCAGAAATGTCTGTAAGGTGTTACCAAAGTTCACTAAACCTTCCCTGAACTGACCACTAAAAGCAGGTGGATCCACCTTCTTTATAATGGATCATAAAAGACTGGGGGATGAAGGGATTCCACTGGCTATAATTGTCTTAGAGTTCTAGCAGGAGCCTCATTTATTTCAGTTTAACTGGATAGAGTATTCTAGCCTTTTGTTTCCCCTCCCCATCACCCTTCAGTTAACACACTGAAGTTAAGATCAAAAGGCTTCCTGACTGAACAGTGTGGAAAGGTAGGAAAATAAGCAGCCCATCAGTGGATAACATATAATCTTGCACTCACTCCAAGGCTCTAGCTCATCTCCAAACAGGAGTTCCTGAAGGATGTATCTAGCATTTGCTTCCAATCTCAAAACCTTCCCACAGACTCCCAAAGCGATTTCAGATACTGGCTGCTTGGATTAAGAAAGCAGGGCTGTGCCTGAAGTCATAGCAAGGATAAGAGAAATGTTAGAGGGACAGCAGAGGCAATCAGTGTATAAGCTTTATAAACTTCTCATGAATATGTCACAAAGAGAAAATGCATGCAGGTTTACGGATGAAGGGAATTGGACTGTCCAACAGGAAACGGGTGGTTGCTATATGTATGATGGAAGTAATGAAACATGGAAGTTTCTGTGCATGTATAACCAAAAAATTATTAAACCATCAAAATTTTACATTATGAGGACATGGCCAATCATTTCCACTACTTGATTTGCTTGTTATTCCAGCCTGCTCCCCAACCCCATTCTTCATCTCTGTCTCTTGTGGGTTTTGTAGAGAGCATCCATTTAACCAGAGCAATAAATGTTGAATTTTTATAACTGGGCATTCAAAAATCTGATGCTGGTTTAGAAAGTCTGGCTTTTACAGCAAAAATCCCAGCAGAAAATGATCGTGTCTGCCTTTGTGTTTGTGCAGCATCTTTGCATGATGTGGGCTAATTAACAGGTGACATTACAGCTGTGATCAAGAAATGGGAGAAAAATCCTGCCTGGAGGCTACGATTACATTTGGGGCAGAACACTGATATCCCTGTGGCAGTTGTTCTAGTTTGAGGCATAGGAATAATAAGCATTGCTGTCTGGGGACCACAGGATCCATAGAGCCACGAATCAAGAAAAACTGCTATCAGTGCTGACATGTTTTACACCAGTTTTGCCCTAGTCCCTCCACATAGCCCCAGTGCACACAAATTGAGCAGAGAAAGTCATCGCGAGCTTGCCACACATGGGGAATTTCACCCTACTGTTTGTACGGCATTTTGCTGCAAACTGCTACTGAATTACTATTGCATCTACTATTTGTGAAAGCAAAGCTTGACATATTGTTTGTTTGGGAAACACAGAGTGCGTCTGAGCATAGAGCTTTTCAATGCAATGGCACCCCATGGGTTAAATCTAACACTATTTTCCCTGAAGTGGATTCTCTAATGCAGCATTAGTGCTGCTGACTTCAGCAACATCTCAGCCCTCTGCTGCAAATGCAGTCATCAGCAGGAAAGCATTCGATGGAGTATGAAAGAGAGACAGGTAAAGGCACAAAGGGCAATACACAATAAACAAAATAGATTGAACATGTTGTTGGAACAAATGTAGCACTGATTCGTCCCGACTGCTCCTTTCCCTAAGTGTGACAGGGAGAAGGGAGCAGTATGTCAGGTTACAAAACTGCATAAAGTCACTATTTGCTTCCTATTGTAGGGTAATTCTAGTGAAATAGAGCAAAAGTTCACATATTCATAGTTCATAGTCCTCTCTGTTGGTGGGCAGAGAAATGTCAGCATGTATCAAGAGGGAATTATATCTGACCATTGCTTTGACATCCCTGACAGCAGATTTGGGAAATATGTCATACCAAAAGGGTTCTGCAATTTCGGTACCATTTGTCATATATTCCCATCTAGTGCTCGAAATAATGATTCTCAGTAAGTTTCCACAAAAATCTACATAATTGTGCTGCATCAGTTACAACTGAAACATACTAATTAATATTTCTTGGAATACCCCAACTCCTTAATTAATCTGGAACACAGTTGTTATGAGAAAACAAAACACAACTGTTTTAGCATGTGGCTTTCATGCTTCTTCATTAGAAAACTATAGTTTAGGCAAAAATAAAAAAATCTTAAACATTCTAAATAGGAACATGACAGAAATTAAGAAATCAGTGTGGTCTGAGTTAAGGCGTCCCTGTAAAAAGATCTTCCAACTATGAGAGTCGTCACACAGTGGTGATGGTGGTGGCCCTGTAGATCAGCAGAACTAAGGGAAACTTAAGCCTCTTCTTTCTCCCCAGAGAACTTCTTTAGTGGCAGACAAGATCATTAGCTATGCAGTAAGAAGAATGAATTTTCTGTTCCACTGAAGGACACTATCACTCCTATCTGATATCATTTTTTTCCAAAGAACAAATTATTTGGGAATCTTCTCCAGTTTCTACCATCCATGATACCAGAATATTGGTGTTCCCATTTAGCTGTGCAGCAAGTGTCTGACAGAAAAAAGTACCTGGCTATCTGGTCTCTGTGACAGGGTATGTCGTTTAGGTGGCAAGGTGATGGTAGCAGGGTGGCTACGGTGGTGATCTCTGTGAAAGGCCTGGGGCTGCCCCATTCTGGACACAGCCAGTTCCTGCTGACTTACAGGACACAGCTGAGCTCACCAGTGAAGCTGACAGCATCTCTGTGAAACCATAATTTAGAAAGAGAAAAATAATGTAAGACAGTAAGGAATGAGGAAAACAAGTATGAGAAACAATCCTAAAACACCAAGATCAGTGAAGGAGAAAGAGACGGTCCAGGAGCTAGGAGATATTCTCCTGCAGCTGGTGAGAGTTTTGGAAGAGATTATGGTGAAGTAGGTATTTCCCTGGAGCTCATGGAGAGGACCAAACCAGGCAGATATCCACACTGGAGGGCCCCAGTCCAGGGCAGGTTAATATTTCCTGAAGTACTGCTGCCTGTGGAGAGACCATGCTGGAGGAGGTTTATCCTAAAGGACTGCAGCCCATAGTATGGACCCATGTTGGAAGGGAGAAAGGAGAAAGGTGCAGTCTAGAGCAGCTAGGCCCACCATAAACCCCCATTCCCCATCCCCCCCGCACCATGTGGGGTCAGGAGGAGGAAGAAGAGTCAGGAATGAAGCAGTGAAGTTGGGCTAGGAAAAAGTAAAGGAGGGGAAGGTATTTTAACTTTCACTTTTGTTTCTCATCCCCCAGATCTATTTTAATTGGCAATAAATTAACAAAATTTTCCTCAATCAAGTCTCATTTGCCTGTGATGGCAATTTCTAACTCATCTCCCTGGCTTTATTTCAACGCACAAATTTTTCCAATCTTATTTTCTCCCCCTCTCCTGTTTAGGAGGAGGAGGAGTGAGAGAGGAGCTGGTTGGGTATCTGGTAGGCAGCTTAGGTCAACCCACCACAGAGAGTTTGCACAGAGGCAATAAACATAAGGGCACAACTCGGACTGTATTGCTCAGCACTGGTTTTTTTTCTAAGTCTCCCCAGCTACCTGCATATGGATTTTGGTGAAAAAGTCATCAGTCCATTACCATCATGCCCTAAGAATACCAATGTATAGATCACAACAATGATGAACATGAATTAGCTACAGAGAGAGCAAACATCCTTCCAACAATAATACTTTTTGTCACTTTCTACTGGAGTTGGGTCAATTGGGAACAAAAACATTCATTTGTCTTGTTGAGTGGATTTGATTTTTTTCACTTTTTATTACCTTTCATTCTAATTTTTGTTCTCACACAGAAGCATTTTATTTCATGCACTTTCTACACACATTTAAGAAAATTGATGTCAGCAGCATACATTTTCACATAAAGCTAAATGTCAAATTGATTAAATATTTCATGCTGGCAGTAAGTGCATACACACTTAACCAATGAAGGAAAAGAAGCAATACAATGTGATGTCTCTGACAATTTTTAAAAAGTATAAGAAAATCACAATCTTCTTATAGATGCTAAATGGCTTGAAATTGGGTGCTGGATAAACCTGACTGGTTGGATTACTTATTAATCTAGCTGTAATCAGTTTAACATATGTGTAAAAGATTAAAAAGTCTATGCAATTACCATTCCCCTGAGCTATGCCATGTCCCTTTGCTTTGTGAGGCTGTTGAAAGACTCTCTGCTACTCTATAATTTCACTTTAGGAGTTGTGAACCTAGTCTCCCTAAAGAGATAGAAAAATAGTATGTTCCAGCTAATTTAATTTTAGTCAAGAAAGTATAGTCAGAGAGGAGGGTCTCAATACCATTTTGATACTTATTGTATTTCTGAAAGACTGCCATTTCTAATTGTACATGCTTTAAAGCACACAAGAATGGCAGTTCAAGCATCCATCTCACAGGTGCTTTCAAAGCAGAGAAAAGAAAAACTTGCAATGGCTGCCTAAGAAAATAAAAGGTCTGAAGCTTGAAAATCTCAGTGCTCTTAACCACATAAAACCCAGAAAATCTCACTACATCAACAAATTCAATCCTAAATCAGCTTTTGTATATGTCCTTTTTAATAGTCACCTATTATAATTATTTACTTCATAGAGAATAAACTCTTCTGGACAGGGGTACTAGCATTAGCAATGTTTAGAAAAGGAGCATCACTCCTCTGAATATACCGCAAATAGCAATAATTGCCACATATCACTGTCTTTTAAATAATTCTGGAAAAATTGGATGCTGGACAACAACAACTTTCCTTAATCTTTCATGTGAAGAATTTAAAAGCATTTTTAGTCTCCTTCTTGTAGATCGATACAACTTTCATTAAGATTTGCAAAGAAACCAGGTTCAAGCCAAGAAAAGCTGAGTAGCTTTGTTAACATAGCGCTGACCTTCTGTTTATAGGCTCAGTCACTTAGCAGGACGTATTTGGCTCAAAACACTGCTGTATCAGATAGGTAGAAGTTCACAGTTTCCTTGGGCTAGCCTAGCTCAGAGAGCAGTGTTCAACTCTTGCCTAATACAACCATGTAGGTATAGCCTAGACAAGAAAAGAAATTGCTTAGCCAAAATCATACAACAAATGCCAAGGCAGGACTAGAAATCCACTCTCCTGCTCCCAGACTTGTGTGCTTTAAGACCTATTCAAAAAGGTCACTCCTATTTTGGACATCTATACTTTATTTCTTTAATTTTATGTCCATCTTTGGCTTCTGCACAGCCTTTCATACAACTGCATATAGTTAGCAACCAGTGACAATGAAAAGATGTTTTTCTTTCCTCAGACTAAAAGGAAGCAAACTCTGAATGGCACAACAAAGGCTGCTCTAGTCAACATCTTTCTCTGCCTCACTCTTCACCAAAATATTGAATGGTGACTAAATATTGACATGTTTTACTGTAACTGAGGAAAAATGCACAGGAATATAGAAGGAGAGAATGAGTGAGAAAACTACAGCAGGCAGACTGTATTTAAGGAATACTGCAAATATCAGTCTTTCTTCAATCACTTTTGATTGAACTCTTGTCTTGGTTTGAACTACACTAAATCAAACTTCACCACATATTCAAATATCTTTTGTCCATGGACACAAAGTGATTGTCAACACAGTCATCTTTTCAACATCTCACATCAATTTTTATTGCAGTTTTCCAAAGTATTCTTAATATAAATGAAAATGCTGTTCAGACTAAATGTAAAAAGGTGAAGTGCAGTCTCACAAATGAAAATAAGACACTCAGTAACTAAAGACAGTGATGAATTCTTCCTTAGATACCTCAAGAACAGGTCAAGAATAACTGATTAATTTGCATCAAGGAAGTAGGGGATTATATATTAGGAAAAAGTCTAGCTACAAGGATAGCTAGGCATGGGAACAGCCATCAATATATTGAAATGTGCACTATTGGAAGTATCTAAGAAGAAGGCATAAAATCATTTGCCAGAAATTATTTGTCAGTGTTTTTCGTATGTCCTGCACTCTCCTATGATCTTGGGAAGAAAAACTACCAGTGAAGGTAACAGAGAAAGACAGCCTAATGTTGTATTCAACATCCAGGATGTGTAAAAAAATCAGTGGAATACTAAGAGTGTATACAAAAAATAATTCAAAATCATTCATTCACTAGTTCCAATTCCCAGCAGGAAAATGCTCTCGAAATCCTTTTCCTCCCCTTCTGTGGAAGATAGTCAATCACACCTCAACGTTCCTTTTTGCAAAAGTTGTGCCAAGTCTGTAATAATCATTCATGATTATCTAAATATCTCAAAGTATTTCACAAATAACTGAGAAACCCCTATGACACTTAGGATCCTAACAATACTGTATGTGTTCACAGTTTCCCTCATGTAACACTGCCAAGAGATCTTAGCAAATTAATGAATTCAAGAGCAATTTCAAAACCTGATTAAACAAGGTCTTTGTCATACATGCATCAAGCAGGTACAATGATTTGTCATCAATGTATTAGCAGATTTTCAAGTTCTTTTAGGTGACATGCTCTTTTCCACTATACATTACAAAATGCTGGTCCATCTGTTACAAGATTAATAGACAGCCATAAATCAGACTCCTTTCTTTTGTTGGTTTTAAAGGAAAATATGATAACCACGTGTAAAGCTGCTCTTGACGATTATTTACAAAAACTTCCAGATTCTGACCCAGCCTCTCTGCTGTCAGCACTGCAGTCTGTGTGCCCATGAACCTAAAATGGACTGCCCAAGAGTTACTCTCTTGCAAACACAGCCTTAGAGCTCCTGCTACTGAGGCTATACAAATGGCAGGGAAACAACAGGAAGCCCAAGGTCAGCTTGAGCAGGTATCCGCCAGAACGTACCCACTGACATTAAAAAAATCTCTGCAAAAGTCACGGCCATGGGATGCTGGGATACGTTCCCCTCCCTCCTCCCTCTCCCAGGCACTGCACTTTTCTAATGCATATGTGACAGCTCACTGGTCAAAAGAATGGATGTGCTAAGGCAGGACATGAACTCCAGGAACAGCTGAAAGCATCAGGCTTTTTTTCTAGTTTGGCTTCAGGACAGCAGTCCTCAGGGGAGTTCCTAGCTAACACTTACTGGCATTAGCATGAAGATGCACTGCCACTGACACCATTTGTAGCACTACTTACAGAGCTGCCAAGTCCAGACGAATACTTGAGGGAGGTTTGTCTTGTGCTGGAGTGAGATTGTACACTCTGCTGGAGGGCAGTTCGAATTTTGTTTCCCTTGCTTTGCCTTCTCTCTCTCCTGACCTCTCTTCCACCCTGCCCTCCTCCAAATCCATCCATCTGCTCTTGTCCTTCACTTCTCTCCAACTGTGCTGGCAGCGTGGGAGGTAGCATACCCGTAACTCCCTGTTCAGCTCCCCTTCTTGGCACTACCCTTCCTGTTGCCTCTGATACTTGAGCCCATATTCATGTGTGACAGGACTCATCAATGAACTTCAGGTATGGGAAAATGAAAAATAGAATAGAAGAGTATTACAGTGAGGAACAGGAGGAGTTGAGGGGAGAATAGAAGTGATTGACAGGGGCAAGTCCCAAATATGGAACCCTCCTGCTTCAAGACTGGTGACTATGTTTGTTCCAACACACTCACTGGCAGCAGTGCTATCATCAGCTTTATGGAGCTATTTATAGAGAAACTGAATACAGAGAAACCCATGAAAAATTCTCACCTTTCTCTTTCTGAAATAAGACTAAAACCAATGGAGCACTGCTAAAACCTGTTTCCCTAGCAATAGATTGGTTTTTTATTGCTCTTCCTAAAACTGGGAGTTCTAGTCCGTGCAGATCTCTGGTCTGTCAAGAGCCAAGTAGAAAGCAAGTGCTTTTGACTCAGGATCTTGGGGTATGAAGATGACTTTATGAAAAGAGTTTCTGCCAGAGGAAATGAACATACCATTGTTTTTCCTCAGGTAATATACAAAATAACTGCTTTCTTGTCAGTGTGGTAGCAGCACCAAGGAATAAACAGCTGCTCTCTGTTTTTCTGCAGATTTCACCTTTCAATGAACACCAGGCATGTTGAATAGTGATGCTGCTGCTTATCCATAACCTTCTTCTTAAAGACTAAACCAAAATTTTTCATTGCACCATGACATGCTTTGGATGAAACAAGTTGATTACTTTTCCTCACCAGGAAGTGTCCCGGGGTTCCAGTAACATTTAAGAAGAGTCTGAATCTCCCACCACAGGATTTCAATGTGTTTGACTTCCAAGTACTCACAGGATGATGTAGGATCAGAGTTTTTGCTGGGATCTTGCAAATATCCTATCTCAAGGATTCAGAAAAGAAATTCAGCCAATGGTCTCAAGGGGAGACCAATTAGTGAAGGAAACTTTAAGTCCTGCAATTTAGCATAAGAAGGCCTGTGTACAAAGAGAACATTCTTATTGAAGGAAACCTCGTGGTAAAACTAGCCAAGTGGAGGAGACGACAAAGCAAAGATTCACACTGGCCTTCCTAGCACGAAGTTATCTAATCTACATTTGTAATATGATTGATGCTGGCTGTCTGCCAGGGTAGCCTCACAGTGGACTGGAGGAATTTCTTGATTCACCTCAGTCATGCAAAGGGGAACTTATCAGCACCACTGACTATGGTAGACTGGAACTATGAGATGCTCAGCTGGGGCCATACCATATCTCCTACAGGACTCTCTTGTGTTACTAGCCAAGGTCACATATGGTTAAGGACAGAAAAATACCCACAATATAATCTCTAATCCCAAAATAACAGTTGTGTAAGCACTTATTTTTCCCTTCAAAGATGTCTTCTGGAATCCTTACGAATGTATCTGCACATTATTGACCATAGCTAAAGAGCTCATACTGACAATCATCTGTAAAAACAAGTAAGAATTTCTGCATCAATCTAGTGGTGTCTTCCCCAATCTGACTAATGATTAGGATCTACCAAAAAATACTTTGAATTCAAGTAGATCTCATAACTGATCTTCCATTTCAGTTAGGTGATAATTTCTCAACTTTTCTGTGCAACAGCAATAAAAGTGGATCTTTCATCATGTGCTAATGGTCAGAAATCTTGTAAGAATCACATCATAGAATCAACCAGGTTGGAAAAGACCTCCAAGATCATCAAGTCCAACCCTTGATCCAACACTGCCATTGTTACTAGACCATAGCACCAAGTGCCACATCCAGTCT
>VZRE01016407.1:0-20490 GCA_013396775.1 Cephalopterus ornatus
TTCCCTTCCCTTCCCTTCCCTTTCCTTTTCTGTGACTTACTGACATTTTTCTGTGTGAGAAGTGTTTTACTGTGTACATTATGTGTCAATGTATATGAACAAAATACATGATTTGGTCAACAATACAAGATAAATAAATGCTGTTTTCATTACTGTGTCAGATACAACAGTATTTAGCCACTTTGGGACTACAGCAGTCTTGGGAAGGCTGATTTTGCCTCAGAATGAAAAATAGGATGTGGTGATCTAAATAAAGATCGCATCGATGCACACAATCAACAAACCAAACTAAGTGTTGACATGAATGGAAAAAGACTGTCCCCACACCTCTATTCCTACCCCAATGACTTCACTTACTGTAACGTTTCAAACAGTTTGTCTGCCATACACTTTTACACACACACAAAAAAATTATCACAGGAGTCAAAGGAAGCAAAGTTTACAAATAATGGATTATGCTAGATGTTTTCACTCGGTCATTACAGAAGCTTGGGACTATGAGGCTTCTTTTATGGATAAGTTCCTCCTTTAATCCATGGGCTTCAACTTGTTTTTATATAAAGCACTGCATTTTCAATAAGATTTAAACTCATGGTAGGCTGCCTTAACTTCCCCTGTCAGTGCTTTCGCCTGATGGGGACTCCAGAAGAAGCAGGACCTTGTCATTTCTCCTTTTCAGAACTGGTGTGCCATTAAGACTAACCAGACAGCCACTCCTCAGTATCAGGCCTATGGCCAGGGTATGCCACAGAAAGAGCTCAGTCACTGCAAACATGCTCTGGGTGAATATCTTCTTACAGAATGAAAGTCTGATCTGTAAAAGATAATGGGGGGGATTTATGTAGTGAAGCTCCAGATTCAACCATCTCAGTCTCCCCTTCAAGTAAGGAATCATTTTCCTTTTGACAGATGTCTCCAGCTTTGAGGACTCTCATCGAGTGAAAAGCCAAACATAAACCCCATTCAGATGGAATCACAAGCAAAAACTTTTCCCAGACAGTGAACAACTTTCTCTAGTGAATGTTTTGGTGCCCTTTCAGATAGAGTTAATATAAATTCTTCAGTGCATTGCAAATGCAATACACCAAATTTCTCAAAGTAAAAAAAAAAAAAAATCATTGCATGTTTCTAAAGCACAAAGAGCCCAGTGTATTATGTTTTCACAGACTTTATGTGTATTAGTGTTAAAATTTTCCCTTCATACAGGAGATTCCAGTCCCACAGTCTTACCACTGCTGTTTGAACGGAAGCCCCAGTCTTACTCAGCATGAGCTGTTTGGTTGTTCTCAGTGGAATAAATCTAACAGGATAACATTGCTCCTTGTAGATTCTAGTGACATTACTGAATATAAACATCTGGATTTACTTTATATTTTCAATAAAATAACACATCTTATTTCTGATTCATTAGACAGTAAAATACAATGAAAACAGAGCTCCAGATGTAAGTGGTTTTGCTGTATTTTTAAAATTATTATTCTATTATGAAATACATCTTGTCTGTCTTCCTTCCCTACCAAATACTTTCTTGTATTTATCATTTCTACAACAAACATAGGCAAAATCAAATATTTTTTTTTTTATTATAAAGGAATATCAGATTGACAGGTTTTAAGCCTGAAGGCCTTTGTTTTTAAGCCACTACAAGGGTTCTGTTCATTAAGGTATATTAGTCACATGCCTCAAATCAGCAGTGTGGGGGGGTCTGTAACTCTCTTCCTATCCCATACACAAATAGGGTTTCACTGCAGACTAATATAAAGCAGGGAGATTATGCTGTTGAGGGTTTAAGTCACGTTATACCGTATAATTTATGTTCTGATAGGGACTAGACAGATAACAATACAAAAGAAAGAAACTATAGAACTATGGAATTACAGACCAGTTTTGGAAAAATTATAAATGGTAGTACTGTCTACTGTTCAGCCTTTCTGCTGTGCCAGGTAAAATGTTAGGTTTGTATTTAAGCCACCTATCCACCTGCAAGGAAATCAAGTACGGCAGCATAAAAACCAGCCTAGAATCAATTCTTCTTCTAATGTTACTCCTAAAGATGGCTATTTCATGAAATTCTGCACCCACAGGTGCTGTCTAGAAATCTTCACAGGGCCTAAGAACAATGTCTCTGCCAATGTTTGCAGAGCACTCAAGCACACTGTTCCCTATGTCTTCGGTAACATGAGCCTTTCAGTTTGATCGGGTTAGTTCTCTTACAGATGGAGACATTTATAATTTGTTATTGTTATTGTTAAAACAAGTGAGGTTTTGAAGGCAGGAAAAACTCTTATGAGTGAGGTTTCTGAAACATGACCAAGCCAAAGCCACCAAAAATAAGTCTGGCCTGTCTGCAAAACAAAACTCTTAGTTTATCTCTGTCCATTCCCTGTGTTGCAGCTATGCTTCTGGCAGTACAAACTTACCTTGCCACTTAATCGAAAGAGGAGAAACAACCTAGACACCCCCAGGCCAGTAGTTGAACCCCAAGTCGTTCACCCAAACAGACTGGAAAACGTTAGAAGAATAAGATTTTATTCTTATTATCTTTCTATTCAACACAGAACGTAGGGTTTAGATAAAGAATCTAAACAGCACAGACTGCACAAACATGCAGTGACTTCAGTGACAGGACTCCAGGTTTATGTCAGCAGAAGGGGAGAACAACATGTGAGCAGCTGACACTCTCCAGACATCCTCTGGGAGCCAGAATGTGAGAGACATTGCTGAGATGGCCATGCAAAACGTAGTGAAGGTTCAGACTATTGTAGTTTCCCTCAAAGTTAACAGCAACCTTTCTTGTAAAACTTCTCTTTCCTCAGTAACTACTACCTAGAATTTCATCAACAACTAATCAACTTGTATAACGTAAAAATAATTATGCCAGGAGACCTCAAAGTGGTACCTGAAAGACACTCTAAAGACAAAGTACTGTCCCCTTTTTCTCTTACCTCAAACCCACACAAAACAAAAATTATAGGGAAACTATGATAAAGAGAAATGGAAGAGATCTTTGAGTTTTTCCTCTGAAGGATCCCACACAGGATATTTACTCGGCCAGTTTATGACTATGGAGAGAGAATTCCAGATGTGTGGCTGTCAGCTAGGAAAGCCTTCCTCTCCCCTACACACCCACACATATCCACTTTATGCTACTCTTAAGCAAGCTTCAGAATGAAAAAATAAGAATTGTGGGTGAAATATTTGACATGAACATACACTCAAGGCCTCTTGATGGATTGTCTTCAGAGTAAATCTGTACCATGCAATTTTCCTTGAATAGAAGGAAATGCCAGACATTTACACAGTGATCAAGTTACCACTGAACTTCACTGCGTCTACTAAAGATAGCTGTATATTTCATTCTCTTCTAGAAGAGATTTGGCTGTCAAACATGTTTTAAGTAGACTGTATGCTAGTAACTGTTAAGAACTCCATATTTATCTAGCAGATCTTACCAGATATGCTGTCTTTATTTCTTATTCCAAATGTCAGGTGCTACTGAAGTAGCCGTATATGAAGACTTCTTGATGGCTGTTTCATACCAGTGTTGACCATTACTTTCATACAGTGTGTGGATACAGAATCATTGCTTCAGGCTTCCTCTATTTTATTTCAAGCTAGAAACTTTGAACCTAAAAAATTAACCAGAACATAAGTAGAAGGACTAAATCATTACTATAACAGTAAGAGAAAATTAAATATCATCATGCTACTCAAAGCTGATAAAATCTATCTACTTTCAATGTATTAAGAGACCATGTGAGGCATAAAGTTGTGCAAAGAGACATGACATGACTGCAGCAGTTTTTACTCTGTTGAGCTTAACTATCTTGTGAACCCAGTGGCCTTTCAGTGGAAAACACTCTGTTTGTTCTTTTTGGTCTGAGAAGCCAACATTCATAGCAATTCTCGAGTCGTATGACCTTCAGGAGAATAAAGAGCTGATATTTGCACTTCATCATCACAAGTCAGGAAGGATGACTCTACTTCCCGATTGCTAAATTTACCATAAATCCCAAAAAGTGACTGTGAAAAAAGAAGTTCCAGTAGCCCAGGTCTTCCCGAAAATCTATCACAACGGAAAAACAAAGTAGTTTACCCTTCTTCCACACCCAGACCCCTAAGGAAAATAATATTGTACCTGCTGATCACAGAACTCTGCCAGCTGCTCCAGCCTTTCTATTGTTCTAGTCTGGATTGCTTTTCTTGCTGGTTTTTAGTCTTGGGGAAAATTCATCACTGAAAAAAAAAAAAAACAAAACCCATGAAAAAAATTCTTCTTCACTGATGTTCAGAGAACATATATGCTTAGGCCAATAGTAAGTTTAAGCCCATGATTATAATTTTAAAGAAAAACCTTCTCAGATGCCAAAGGCAGGAAAGACTATTCTGTCCCACCTGGTCCCCTGGTTAGTCCTCTTATATAATTTTTCTTTCATTACTCTTGCAAATCGTGGAGCAATTTGCTATGGAGCATGCATCCACAGCCACTACAGTAGCTGAATATCACACAGACTTGATAGGATGGATAGCATGCCTAAGTATTTTTAATTTAAAATAACCCCCATTGAATGTACAACAAGAAAAAAAAAATCACTTCCTCTGTTAGAAAATAATCGATTTAAAACATATGCTTTGCTTTTTCATCTTAAATACTCCAGTACGTGAAGGTCACTGTCTTTGGGAATTCCTGTTTCTAGCCACTGTGGGAGAGAAAGTGAAGCATGCATATTTTGTGCTTGCATGTTTAATCCACCATAAGATTCCTACAAATATATGCATCTTGTAGTAGTCACATATCAATCCAGAGTCTGTCCCTAGTTACAAGGTTGAAGATTCCTGAAGCTTGATTGAAGCCACACATCAATTCCAACTACATAAACTCTAATTATAGCCATATGTTGATGAGTGACAGATCTGTAAAGGAAGACTTTTGTAAAAAAAATAGTTAGTGAAGAAATAAACACTCCGTTGAGAAAACATTCCCTTTAGCTGGAAGCTATTGACTCAGTATTTTAGTGCTGAACATCAATGGCATGTGTAGATAGCAATCATAATCAATGAAATTGACCTAGAAATGCTTTTTATTTCTTTTGAAACTACAAAACAAAATTTGCAGCTTGTTTTGGGAGAGCTGATTGTTGGTCTTCATGACAGTTACCTCACTGTCTTGGGAAATGCAAGAGGATACAGTTGTACCACGTTTTAAAATTTGTTGGCATAGAAACCAAGCTTGTCAAGAGGGTATCATCTGTCACCTAGATTTTAACCCCTGCCTGTTTGTTTCCTCCCTAAGGAATGTAGTTAGGCAACAACATAAGGACTTCCTGTGTTTTAAAATGAGTATTTGCACAGTCTGATGGAAATGTAATGATGGGTCTTGGCTTCTGGTAATTGTGGGTTACCCTGTCAGAGCAGTTTTGCAAGGGATGAATGCAGCAGGGGGTAAACGGGGAGGATGTGGCCACCCCATTAAAAAACAAAACAGTGGAAAGCTGTCCACTTGACAGAGGATGCTTCCCAGAACAAACAACAAGCTGCTGAGATTCCCCATAGAGCCCAGTTTATTTCCCTCATGGAACTTCTAGGTATTCAGTGCCATCCTTACCCTCTCCACAACTAATTTTTTTCCCATGGTACCGTAAGAACTTGCTGACTAAGAATAGAAATAAAAAGAAAGTCCAGATTTTGAATGTAAGTGTAATACCCCACTACAAACAGAAAGGTGTGACTGTACCCTTGATAATTAACATGGGAAGACTCCCTTATCTCTCGATAACAATCGGGGTGAAGCATGAACCTCAAAAAGGTGATTCAGCCCCTATCTGAACTGCCTCTCCTTCCACCATCTGAGGAGAAGGGTAGAACAATTTTCATCTGAACACTTGCCTCTCAGTTTGGAGAATGGAAATTGATATACCATATTGACACCACAGACAGGCCCTGTCTAGATTCTTGTCCCAATTGCTTTTGAATGTGAGTGCCAGTGATACATGAGATACTTTGACAGAGATGCCTCCCAGAACAGTGCTGTTTCAAAAAAAAAAAAAAAAAAAAGAAAAAGCCTCAATAATGCTGAAGTTTTTTGCCTAGAATATTTAAATAATCCTGAGAGAACTGAGGACCCAGCTTTCAATGAGTCCTCTTATTCTGTTAGTAAGGCATTTATTAGCCTTCATGTTTCCTGCCACAGAATAAAGGAAAAGAAACTAAAATATACCAGACCACAAAACACCATAAAAGCTACTATCATTTGACATTAGCTGCATCAATGTGATGTTATTTTGCCAAGGAATAACCTCTCGGGCTTGCAGTATCAGAGCTTTTGTTGGCAGTACACATAAAATACAGATTTCACAACTGTAAAATGGCACATCTGATTTTAGCTGCAGATAAAAGCACAACACAATTCTTCAACAATTCATCTGATGATTATTATTAGTATAGGTACTTTTCAGACTTCTGAAGAAAATGAAGCAATTTGTACTACATCCTTCAATTAAAAAGAAGGCCTTTCTACACATTTTTTTATTTGCTGAAAGATAAGCAACATAAGTGCAATCCTTATAATGCTATAATTGTTTTTATAATTACTACCATATATTTGCATTGTTGTTAAGTGTTTTAATGAATGCTGTTTATAGTATTTTGGGCAAAAAGTGAAAAATCACCATGTTTCATTGGTGAGAACTTTCTTCTAGACATTATCTATCTAATTCCTTAAGCTGATAGGGTCTCCATCTCTAGAAAGATGGCCCAAAGTGTTGGGAATATGCAGATGTTTCTACTGAATCTCTTGCCAAGCATTTTGGCAGCTATGAAATAAATGCTCAGTGTGGGGTTTTTTGATAGAAGTGGTATCTGACAGACAGATGAGCACCTTAACTTCATTCACTGACATTGCTTCATCCCAAATTTTTTAAATAATTTCACAGAATAAGAGATAAGCACTCTGAAGAATAGAACATAAAAGAATATCACAAGCAATACATGAAACAGTGGTCATTCTTGTAATGATCACAGTTCGAAGGTTTCCATGTGTTCATGTCTTCACTACAAGAGCAGGAGACATTATGAAGTGAAGACAACTGACAGACTCCTGAAAGTTGCCAGCTTGGTCAAAATCTCCAAAAAGTTTAAATAGCATTTATCTTGTCAGCACCAACCAATGAAGTAAAATCAAACATATAGCCTTCATATTCCTTTTCATGCTTTCATAAAATCCACCAGCTAGAGCACAAATGATCTTCTTTTGGAGCACTTTTCATTAGCAGCAGGGTGTCATCTTGTAGGTAAATTGCAAAATAAAAATGTAACTAATTAACTTTGACAGTGCATTTATTTGATGAAGGATCATCTTGCAAAGCACAGAATCAGTTACATGCAACTGCTGCCAGACTGAAGAAATCACTGTTAATCTGCTTAACGGCAACGCTCCTTTAGTTCCCAGTCTCCCTCTCATGCAGACTCATGGGATCCTAGGAGTGGTATCCGTACGCATAAAGCATGCAGGCAGCAAATCCTTGCTTCCTTCCATGGTAAAACAGCAAATGGGTGTATTGATTAACAAGAATTGTTCCTGCTTAGAGCGTGGAAGTGTAAACAGGATGGATTAACAGTGATTTGCAAAAGATTAAAAATGAGCATCACATTTAAATCTTTATTCAATTAATTAATAGTCACAAAGCATGTTCAGGAGCTAGCCAAATCTCAGCTTATTTACCTTTGATAAAGCGGTATCAAGAGGACAGCCCTGTGCTGGGGCCCCTCCCAGAGGTTTTGCTCCCCAGGCTGAGGGCTGTTGGGGCGGTCCATCACTAATGAGTGCATTTACATTTCACATCGCATCTGGAAAAACTAGCCTTTTCACTTATTCTGAGATGTGAAATAAATAAGTTACTCTTGACAAATGCCACCTTGCAACAAGGGATCTGCCAAACTAGAATCAGGTGCTGCAAGAGGGCACAGGCAGCCTAATATCCTCCAAAAACAAATAAGAAACCTAAAGTGCTGCTGCACAAAGTGCAACCAGTGGATGAACACTAAGATTGACCAGCTGAAGTTCCCTGCATGCAGGATAGCCTTGGGCTGAAATAAAACCAGCAATTCAGTACACAGTCGCATTCAGCCACCTACCCTGAATTTAACTGCTTCAGTCCCTTCGCTGTGTTTCTGAGGTTACATTAAACCCCAGATGGGTATTGTATATTCTTCCCCAAATCCCGTATCTGTTCACTCTGAAAGGAACACAGGCTTGGTCTGGGAAATAGCGGGTAACAGAACCAGTGGACCCTTTCTGTACAGTACAAAACATTTACGGATCTCACTGGAAACAAGTTTCCACTAACTCATAAGTTTTGGGCATCACTTTTGTGACTGTGAATAAGAACCTGCATTTTCAGAAACTGGAGAGAACCCTACCTTGGGGGAGCACCTCTGTATTTTATCCCTTGGACTCCACTACCTTTAAACAAAAGGTATTGCCTGCTTTACTGCAAAAGTAGCCAAAAAAATGCAGTGCTTTCTGATATTTTGCCAGAAAAAACTAAATGGAAGAAAAGTTTGGAAGACCTTCAGCATTTGAAGGACAACTCTAGGTCAAATGTCCTCATGGCAGTTTTAACAGCCCATGGGGTTTCCTGCATGAACAAGCAATTTCATGGACTAGAGAGACCAAACCTCTTGTTTTCACCCATATCCTGGGAAGATTACCATCTCTGGTCCAGACAGCCACAAGAGGTCAAGCCTCTAGTCATAGCCATGGCTGCAACCAAAATTGGAAGATTACTACCAAGAACAGCTATCACAGAATTTCCCATATGCTACATTAGCAAACTGAACTAAAAAGGCATTCATTCTTCAACAAATGAAGTTTGTCCTAGACATGAGACAAATTTGATAACGAAAAGAGAAGTTCATTTTAAGATATGTTGTACCTGGTTATGCTGTAAAAACATTGATACAATCAAAGTAACTGCTGATCACAGCAGAATAAAACCTTTATGTTGACAAAGCAACAGCATCCCTCAGGGGCAAACTTGCAAATATCTTCATTTATATTTTGTCATTTAAAAATTAAACCGAAACTACAGTTTATGTTTGCTATTGCTTAAATACCAGAAGTACCCAAAGGAATTCAGTTCAATACATACGTAAAAATAAAAATAAAATACTGTGGGGTTTGTGTGTTTATGTCTGCATTCCAGAGATGTCCAGATGTGCATTGGGGACAATGACATGTTAGAAAGAAATATCAAAATTTGTTCAATGAATTTCGATAGGACTGGAAGTGCCAGATCTACTGAAAAATATACAAAAAATTTAGTCAGGTGTCATATGGCTCATTAGTAAAGATTCTTTCATGAAGTCTGGCACCCCTGAATGACCTAACCCGTTCTGTATCCACACATGGAAGAAGTGGGAATCAGATGGAGGGGTTTGGTATATGTTAGTAAATATTTCTGAACTCAAAACAAAACAAAGAATTTGTGGTTAGTTAATAAAGAACTGGTTATCAGCTACAACTAATTTGCAGTTGAAAAGGAAATCTTAAACATGTTATTTTTTTACAAAAGTACTGCTTGATAGAATAGCAAAATAAATGTCCATTTCTGAAGAACAAGCTATTTAGTGTGGTAAGGGGGACTGTAAGAAGCAAAAAAACTTGGAAATATATATCAACTCAGTCTCCTTCAGGCACAGGCACACCTGTATCTCCAGGCACCTCAGTGATAATGTGTTCTGCACATAGAGGGTTCAGGGTCAATCATTTAAAGACCTAAATGAAATAATAAAAGTTAAAGTCAAATTCTGCAATCAAGCAGCAAGTCTATCTGAAAATGACATACACACGCATACAAATACCAAAACTTCATAACGATGGATTTCCCTCACAATAGCTAAACTAGCCTCCACAGAACAGTACCAGAAGCCAGAATCTGAAAGCAGATATTGGGAACCTGATCACTATTAGCAAGTGATCAGTCCCAAATTTAATGTTGCATATAAGTATTCTCATCAGCCTAGAAGCTCAGCACAAAGCTACCAGAGGGATTTTTCTGTCACATTAGAGTTATCAAGCATAGTAAGGAACTGCTGTTCCATAGTGGTGAACACTCCTGGCCCAGTTTAGTCCTTATTTTCATTCCCAAGAGAAAAATTCAAAGCCCAGCAAAACTATACAAAAAAAGCACCAGAAGGAACAGTCGCTCTGCTCGTCCTGACTCCCACTGATGCCACAGAACCCACCAGCAGTGGAACATGAACACACAGTGACAGAGAAATCCCACAGCACTGCATTCCTTTCCTCCACTCGTGCAAATTCTCACACACAGAGATGACTGTAGCATGGTGACTATTAAGAGAATAACTGAAATGATAAAATAAGATAAAAAGAGTTATTTTTCTATACTAAAATTTGTAAGTATTAAAAGTAAGGTACCCCCCAGTGGGAACAAGCAGCAATTGCTGGCTCGTTTGTGACACATCTTAATTTGTCACAAACTTGAAGGCAGCACAATGATGTGTTTGCTCTTACCCTACAGAAGCAATTATTTTTGCAGAAATGAATCACTTTACATTCTGAAGCTATACAAACAATTAAGATTCAACTAAATTTGTCAAAATATATAAGTACAACACTCGACAACATTAAAGACTGGGCACTATGCAAAAAAGTTTCACCTCAGGGCACATATTGGAACCTCATCACTTTGTCCAAAGGATGTTTGAACTCCCAGGAGCTCAACTCAGACCTGGAAGATCAAATGGCAGGAACCTGAGCCTGGAAAATTTTGCCATTGGTACTTGTAACATCTTCCACTACCAAAGCCCTGAATTAAAAGAAATTGTTTAGGCAGTTTACATGCTGTGAATCAAAGAATACTTAAACTTAACAGGGAGATTAATCTTTAGGCACATAGCACTGATTCTAACTTTGTATTCCCAGGGCTTCATGTCAGCTAAACGATGTTCATGGGGTTTTTTTAATAAGCCTTTTATCTGCACTAAAAGCTCATAGAGATCCATTACACTTTTGTAAAAACCTAACTTGAATTTTTCCATGGATTTTGCGTAAGTTAGTAATCAGACATAAAATACCTGATAAAAATGGTGGGGAAAGACACTTTTTTTTTTTCCATTTTATTGGCCAATAAAATTTTCAGGCTGAAGGCACAGTTGTTAAAGGTCATATTTACATGATGAATTGTTTCCTAGGCACATGAGGATGTCTGATAGTCTGCTGTTTGCCAGTCCATCTAATTGTCCTTGCTTGACATTCTTTAGGCTATTCAACCACCTTCAACTAATTTTTGCCAGAGGAGAAAAAGTCTCAGAAAATCTTCCAAATTCTCCAGGGATTAGTAGTTAGGCATTTGGGAATTGTAAACCAAATTTTATTGTCCGGACATTCAAAAATGACAAATAGCTTCTGGCTTGAAAGAAAACCAGACTTTACTGAGAAACACAAACTTGGCAGAAAAAATAACAGCAGATGAGATTGACATCCTTCAGAGTACACTGGCAAAAGTCCTGGCCTAGTCTGCCACTGTCCACACTGAGTAGATAGAAAGGGATTTCTTCTTCTGGTGGGACCATGCTGATGAACATCATACTCAGTGGATTTCAGGTGAATGGGAAATAAATCTGTTCCCTTAGATGGATATTTGGTTTTGAGGACTGCACTGTCTAATCCATCTGGAAAGAGAGGCCTCCACACAATTCAGGCACTAAACCTAAGTGTCTGGGACATTTGCTGCCTGCATGGATCAGCAGCCATCCTTGCTAACTGCATTCACTGCTGGCTGTTTGTTACAGCAGTGGCTTCAGTGTCATACAGCTCCTTCATCAAGAGACTGAGGGCAGATACCCTCCTCATAGAATCTGTATTTCAAACCAGGTAACCTTTTACATGGAGTCTCCTCCTGTCCTTTAACAAACAAGAAAAAAAAACCTTCTCACCATCAACAAAACTCTAACATTTTAAACTGCAGACTACAGTGAGCACCACAGCATTCTTCAGCAAATTTACATCTGTTCTTCTCAGCAAGGTTGATTTTAAACAGCAAGGTACCAAGGCATTACCCACCGTCAAAGCAATCCTGACCCACTGCAGATGCTTTCACATATTCTTGGACAGATGCCCACAAATTTCCGTCTTTCCCTACATCCCCGTGAGATGCTGCTGCTCCCTGCCTTGCCAGGTTTCAGGCCTTTAGCTTCATCACCTACTCAGGTTCTGCTTCCAGACTCTGAGAGGTAATGCCACTATATTCAGTAAAGGAAAGAGCCTTTGGGAAAAATCAATTATTTACCCTGGTGCCATGCTATAAATTCACATCAGAAGCAACAAAGCACAGCACAGGCTGTTTTCACCACTGAACTCCACCCACAGAAGCAGAAGATGAGGTTATCATTGTCACTGCCACTGGCCCAACAAGCCCTGCTCCAAAGTGCAAAACTCACTTAGACTCCCTTGTGCTGTCCCACTACCACTTCCAGCAAATCTTCATTCCCCTTACCCAGAGCACAGCAATTGCTCTCTGTGCAGCTCTTTGGCATCACAGGGTGGGATGCATCTGGCCAGCGTGATCCAGCTGCCAAGCTGTAAGGGAGGAGCACTTGCAGCTACTTCCATAACTACAAAGGTTTCCCAAACACACCAAGCCCACCCTGTCATATGTGGTTTTTCTATTACCTCCTCTCACCTTCTTTTTCCACCAATCCATAGCATGGCTGTTGGATGGAGGATGGAGAAAAATCTGTTTCACTTCCATAGGTTACAGCCCTGTCCAGTGTGCTAAAAGATGCTGAGATATTAGAAAGAACAGAGAATGACCAAAATGGTCTCCCCCTCATTCTTCCTCATACCTATGGGTTTAGGGAGAGTTGAACCACCCTCTTCCAGACTAGGCCTTGGCAGCCCAAACTTGTTAATTCTGATGGGAGGAGCTCTGACTCACAGAGTTTACGTCTTATTGTGGTACTTCAAACAGTGACTGCAATGTGTTTTAGATGTGAGTGAGACTGATTATTGCTATGGGATTTTACTCATCAAATCAGTCTTTGTTCAAGACTGACCCAGGATTAATGCAGTTCTTCTCAAATTATTTGTTTAATTCCAGAAGGCTTTTTCTCTAGAAAGGAAAGGAAAATGTGGTCATCAACTGCTGAATACACTGGTGGGTCTGGAGCTTGTCTACACCAAATTCCTTGTGGTTAATGATCAACTGAGACAACACACTTGTTAGACAGTTTTAGTATGAAATCCATTCAGCATACAATTTTTACTTTCAGTAGTAACTGAGTAAATCAGTTCTGTTTTATTCCATTGTATATGACAGATCTTTTTTGTAATTTAAGATAATAACATATTAATCCGAATTCTCATAGGCAGAAAAGAATATATCACAGTGCTCTTTTTTTAGGCTTATCTTAGCACAATGCATGGATCAGCTAATAAGAGTCTTGTTCCACCCACATGCAAGAAATAGTTCTTTGACTATATTCAGATACAAATGAACCTTGTTTAGATGGTAAGTATAGATCTGGAGTCTGATGGGAAACAATGAAAAAGTTTGGTAACATAATTCAAAACATTTAGTTTTCCATGTCCTAGGAAGAATGGGAATTCTGTAATGAAATATCCAGCAGGGAAGTCAGGGGGATTTTGAGAGAATCCAGCCTCAGATATTTCATGTCCACATGGAAATGACACCCAGTACTGCGCCTTGTTTCTTTTGCCTCTTCATAATACTGGTTTGAAACTAGAGAAAAAATTGACAGAAAAAATGTTGGGAGAAGGAAAAATGCCAATAGTTACATCATTCATCATCCTTCATGAAATAGAAGATTTCTTCACTCCTTTAGCAAGTTTATAGGTGCTCTCATAGCAGACTTGAAAGTAATTGCCAGAAAGTACTTGAATGTTATCTAAATCTCAAACTCATCATTAAATCATAGATTCACAGAATCTCAGAATACCTTGGGTTGGAAGAAGCTTTTAAATATCATCTAGTCCAGGCCCCCTGCAATGAGCAGGGACATCTCCAACTAGATTAGGTTGCTCAGAGCCCCATCCAGCCTGACTAGGAGTGTTTCCAGGGGGAGGGTGGGGCATCCACCACCTCTTTGGGCAAACTGCTCCAGTGCTTCATCACTGTCATTGTAAAAAAATTTCTTTCTTATATCTAGTCCAAATTGACCCTGTTTTAGTTTAAAACTCTTACCCCTTGTCCTATTGCACTTGGTAAATACAAAATTTATCACTGAGAGATCTTCTGCTGAAATTTATACTTGAGAAATACTGGATGTAGGCATGCATATGCTATAGCATTTTCAGCCATACCAGCACTAATAAATAATGCTTATGCATTTGCATATTGCAGTATTTTCACAAATACATTGATTACTCATTAGTTTACTGTAGGTTCTATACAGAGGCTATTTTATGGTTTGCTGTGACAACACAAATACCATATTTGGCCAGACACATATTTAGGATGAAGTGAGCCCCTTCTAAATAAAACTGGAGAGGTTGAAGTATTGCAAGCTTATAAATGCGTATTCCTTAAACATTTAAACAATTAATCTAACTACTGAGCTCATCACAAAAGAACATAGAATACGAGAGTTTAGAATGCAAATTCACCACCACCTCCTACAAGTTTTAGTTAAATGGTGTTCAACTACATCAATAATCTCCACAGACAACTGAAGTCCAGTATTGATTACTGTTTTAATGATACACAAAGCCATAAAGCTTGACCTTTGCAATCATTGGTGACTTTATGTGCTATTAAATTTCATATACAGCACAGCAAGTGATATTACATCAAGATGTTTTAGTGATAATCAAGCAAACTGCAGAAAGTCCTAGTATATTCTAATGCCTGAAGCAAACATGTCAAATGTAAATTTAAAAACAGGTTCTGAATTCTAGGCAAATCCACATCACTAGATTTTAATTTATTTTATAGAAATAAGTTCTGGAAAATATTTTAAATTACTACTTGCATTTTTTTCAAAATGTTTGAATGCCTAAGTTATAATCATTAAATAAATCTGTAATTTAGAAATCAGGCAAGGTAAAAACCTACACAAAACACACAAAACTGCCCTGTGTTTAAAAACTTAACTTCTCCCATGCTGAGAAAATGCAACATTTGTATATGTTTGCTTTGATGATGAGAAAGTTTCTCTTCCTCTGATCATGAAACAATTCTGGAGCCTCAGGCCTCGTGATAGGACAATGCAATTCCCTTTGTAGCATGCAAGGTTCATAAGCACTCTGGTCCCTCAGGATCCCAGATGCCATGCTACAAGCACTTGAGAGAAATCTTTAACCAGGTAGTGCCTAGTCCAGTTAGCCTTCTGCCATGCAATATTTACATTAACATCACTGCTGTTTGGATTAACCTGGTAAGAAATGGCGCAGTGTCGCCTCAGTGAGTAGGGCTGCAGCTGGGCATCCCTGTGTATCCCCCACCAACAGCTTGAGACCAGCTGCTCTCACCAGCTCTCTCATTTCAGAGCTCCTGCAGAGTCACGTGACCCAGGATGCCTCAGAAGAAGATACAGTTTTGGACTCAGAACACAAGCCCAAAGAACAAATAACACTATTAAGGCCAGCATCACAAGTCATGCACACTGCTGGGATTACTCCAGGCCATGAGCCTGAGTGAGCCATGGAGCAGACACTATTGTGAAGATGGGGAATACGGAGCCAACACTCCTGGGTGACCTGTAGCAGAAGGCAGGTTCTGAACAAGTGCCCTGCTGCAGGAGACCAGAGGCAACACTTTGATTCTCACCTGAAAAATAAGTCAGGCACTTCTGAGCAACCCAGGTCTTCTTGTGCCACTGAAACCCAACATTATTTTTATCTTGGTCTGTTAAGCATTAATAGGAGGCTTCTTCGGCTTCATCATCTGGGAAACAATTTTGCCTGAAGGTGCCAGTGCACTTGTGTCAGAAAGAAAGACATGGGTTTACTGCAGGGGCACCATCCTTATCCTCTAACTTGACACGCCAGCTGCGTCCAGAGCAGACTGGCCTTAGAGAGGGGACATAGGTTGTAAAGACCATTTTTATTCTTCACACAGAGCTGCAGCTAAATCAGAACTGTAATAGTTGGACACTTGTCTGACTGACAACCTGATTCCTTTGGCTGTTTTCTGATCTTTCAATTCAACTCTACCCATTCACAGAACAAAATGTTATATAAATATTCAGACTTCTCCTGCAGCATGTAGTCCTTCCAGTCATGAACTGCAAGAGACTAGAAGTCATGGCCAGTCACACAGCCCAGGACCATAGTGCCCCTTGATCCTATGGCTGATGCATGAGGAGTGAGACAAAGGGAGTTCCACTAACCCTCTGAGATGAAGGCTTTCTGCACAACTTACAGTGACTGTAGTGATACAGGCTTAGTTTACGCACGGTAAGAGAAAGTGTTGTGCATCCAGCTCTTTGCCCTCTCCTTTGCAGAAAAAGAAGAGGCTGAGCGTACATTTTTCCTAGAAGCAGGCTTTCTGTGGAACTCAGGTCCCAGAGAAGAAGGGGATCTTCAATTGTTGGATCATGAAAATTCCTTAAAACTGAGCTTTGTGTCTGGTCAGTCCCCCCAAAAAATTAGTGGCTAGAAGATTTTTCTATTTTTATTCCTCAACACTAAATAGGAGAGTATTTTTCCACTTCGTACACAAGACCCACATTCTGAGCATTCCTTCAGTAACATTCAGTCATATTTTGACAACATTTTTAAATTATAGTCTTATTGTTTTAATTACTCTTGTGTAAAGAGCTGGAAATATGCATCAGACTCAGTTCCAACTAAAAAGTAAAGTCTGCAAGAGACAGCTGTTGATAGGAGAGGAATAACTCAAGACAGAAGCAGAACATGACTATGGAGATGTCCTTCCACTTTATCTGATAGGAATAGATAGGAAAAGACAGTCATCATTTGCTCTTTCCCAGCCCAAGGCCATTCAGAGACCAGAATCATTGGCCATTCTTTAGGCTGGGAAATCCAGTTCATCTGTCCTCTTATGGAACAACTGGCTCACAAATTTTTTTATCTGCTAGTTTGAATTTCTTATACAATGAGTGATTCTCAATCACTAGATTATAAGAAAAAAATCCTTTCTAGAAGAAAAGGTTTGGAAGAGCTGCAAAAAACAGGGCTAACACCTAAATAGCCAACTAGTGATGGAAAGCCCAAGCATAGTGATTTAAGAAAACAAACCCAAGACCCATTTTCTCTAGCAGGTAATTACCAGTAGCCTCAACAAGCTAAAAAGAGGTAGCTTTCTGAAGCAAGGCAATACCACAGCAGGGTTTTCTCAAGATTCCCATCATGGTGTTGTGATGAGGGGTCCCCTTTAAGCTCAGGGAAGAACTGGGACTCTAACATGTTAAAGCTTGTGTGCTCATCTGCATGTTGGATTTCCAACTGTGTGAGTAAAAGTAACATGCACTACCCTGATTTGATCTGCTACTGGGAACACCTTCAGACTTTGCCCCTGCTGCTTAAGTAACAATTACTAACACATTTCCTTACCAGGCACGTGGGAGTTTTCTGATATGTTTCATCATTTATACACTGTAACACATCACAGCACTGTACTCTATTAGTATGACTTCTCCAGTAAGATAGCTACATTTGAGATACTCCTGGACCAGATAATTTTTCTATAAAAAGCAGAGAGATTATGGGTAATTATTTCCTGCTGTCCTCTCTGTGACTTTTTTACTCCATTAAACAAACAGACAGTGTTTGGTATATGAGTAAGAAATGTAGCGTAACAGAAAATATGCTAGAAAGGAAATGATTACTAATCACTGTTTTTTGCCCAATACAGCTAAAATGACCTATTTACTCAGCTCATCAGCTGAGCAAACTACTGACTTCAAGATGTGTGAAACCATCCTTGTTTTTTGGTTCCAAATGCAATTTTGTTTTGGTAATGAATTCAAGGAGTAAATATGACCTGGGCTGAAAGAAAAGCACACAAAAACTAGAGTCATCCCACAAAGAGAGGACATGAATGGGAGCGAGACAGACAGACAAGCCTAAAACATTTTCTAACAGTTTATTAAATAAGCTTAATGATTTTAATATATGGAACTCAAGGAAGTATCAGCTAGGTTAACATTTGCCCAGGACATTCCAGTACATGTTAGGAAGTAAAATGTAAAACTGGTCTTAAAATAAAACTGTACTATTGCTTTGGGCAGCAGGAAGATAAAATCTAACCTGAGCTCTCAAGTGACCAATCAGATGGAAATTAATTACAGATGTAAGGGACTTGATTCATTATCTGCTGGAGTTAAAAACTATCAACTACCTTATGAACACATAACAAGCTCCCAGATAGATATGCCTCTCTTATACTCCGTTAAACTACTTGGGTGTCTCAGTATTTCCAGAACTGAACATAATTTTTGGACAAATAATCACTATGTGTGCTTTATAGTTAGCACTGTGAGACACACATTCGGTGTTCAAACGTTTAGATTCAGGAAGCTTTAATTTTGGGGTGGCATGTTTTTGACAGGAATGAGAGGAGGTACTCCTCGAATATCAGCTCATCTGGAATTTTCAAATGGCAAGTTAAAATCATATCTTTACACTTGGCTTTGGGGATTCCCTTTTACTTTTCTCTGACTCAAAAAAAGTGCTAAATGTTTCTTTCCCTTAAAAACAAAAACAAAAACACCCAAACCTTAAACTGAAACAAAATAGAAACACTTTGCCAAGAAAATATTTTAAAATACGGACCTATAAAAAGATATTCTCCCATAATTTCATCTACAAGTTGTTCTCAGACCCATGGCAAGGAGGAATGACTTCACTCCCAATAAAAACTAGTCCTAAAGGGGAAGAAATTACTTACTGGCAATACAGTTATCTAAAACCAAACATATTCTTAGGAAGACAGATTTACTATTGAATTAATGCTTCAAAATATATCCAGCCTTGACTTCAAAAGTCACAAGACTTGCTTCAAAGAAAAAGACCTACTATGCATATCTGCAACTTACACCTAAGTGTGCACACAGATTATGTCTAATTTGGCAGGTAATTCAACTCAGCACAAGCAAACAAATCAAGTCAGCTGGCGTAAGGCCCCTGCAACTACAAGAGTTTCTGCTTCAGTCCAAGTTGAATGTGGTTGGCTGGAGTTTGAATGTTCCCTGTTGTGGATATAGTTTGAAGCTGTCCAATGGACCAATGTCTCGTTCATCTGGAGATGATTAGCTCTCCCTTAGGATGATGAAGATTTGGTGCTGTTAATCCAAAAACACGCTTAGGCAATCACAAACAACTCCTGCTTCCCTCTTCTCAGTTTATTGTCCATTCCTGCTTTGCCCTGCTCCACTCTAGGACATCATGCCTGTGGCATTTTAAATGACCTGTGGGATGAAGACAGGTTTGCTCTCTTGCAAGCATTTGAGATTGCTCTTGTGTACTCACAAGAATGGCTGTACCAGCTCAAGGGCTGCTAGGTGAGACAAAGTTCAGCTGTAGGAGGGAAAAAACCTCCAGCACCAACTAGGGCTGACTTTGTCAAGTCACCTCAGGAGTCAGGGGCTTTTCCACTCCAGCCCCACCCCACCTGCCTGCCAGGGATTTTCAGAGCTCACCTCCTATTGGCTCTCCAAATGTGTGGAATGGTGCTTGGTCACGGGAACATTTTAGTATAGGAGTCTTTGGGAGAAGGAGACTTTGCAGCACTCTTCTTCTGGCCACTGCTCCCCTGAAGATCAGATACAGGTATCTGATTCCTCACAGAGTTCCCACTTTCCCAAAATATTTGCCAATGCTCCTCAGACGGGGAAAGGTGAAGGTAACAACACAAACCTAAATGCCCCAGAGAAACTCAATTACAATGAAACCTTGAAAATCCCCTGCAAGTTTGAAAATCTTGAGAAACTTCTGCAAGGCATTCAGAAGGGGGTTTGCATTCTCATCTTTCCCCCACCCTCACGAGTGGGTGTAAAGGCAGAGTAAGGTTTGTCAAAGGCCCTGATTCTGAAGACAGCCAGTGCCCTGGCCAGCAAGGACCCTTCCACAAGCTTCCTGGCCCACAAGTGCATTCCCTTGCCCAGAGACCTTGAAAGATGAAGATCTTGCACTGGCAAACGTTCACCATTTATTTATTTCAGGTGTTTGACCAGAAGAAGAGCTGTGGGTCAGACATCCTCCTTAACGCCATTTTCAGTAACCCCACCTTTCCTGCAGCCCCACGAGCGCCCCTAACCGAGGCCTGAAGCCCACGGCCAGGAAACGCCTTCCCCTGCCTCCGGCTGCGAGAGGCGCGCAGATGGGGGGGACGCCACGGCGCCGAGCAGGACCCTGCGGGGCGAAGAGTTTGGGACAGGTGCCGTGCCCGGCCCGGGGGTGCAGCGCGGCCGCTCTGGCGTCAGGAGGAGCCGCTCGGTGCCGCTCTTTCCCCCGCCGGCCCGTCTGCCGAGCGTGTGTCAAACCCA